>JAODLC010000036.1:16062261-16108515 GCA_026781145.1 Hippopotamyrus pictus | reverse complement strand
CAGATCTGCGCTCTCCACAGTGCCGCAAGCAGATCTGCGCTCTCCACAGTGCCGCAAGCAGATCTGCGCTCTCCACAGTGCCGCAAGCAGATCTGCGCTCTCCACAAGTGCAATATTTAAATCTCAGCTGATTTGTAGTTGCGTAGAGAAAAATCTGTTTATGGTTGATATGCAAATGTGTTACCAAATCTTGTTACTGGCAAGATATCTGGATTAATTAGCGTCAGGAAGGCGATGAGACAGAAGTAACAGCCTAATGTAGCGTTTCCCAATCTGGGCCGTGGGGACCCACAGACCGTCCGCGTTTTTGAGCGGGAGGGAGCAAAAATGTGGACTGTCTGGCAGGGAGCTGAGAGGGAGCTGAAACATGGACCGTCTGTGGGTTCCCCAGGACCGGGTTGGGTCACGTTGGCTTATGGTGTGTGAGTTACTCATTGTTTTGTATGTTGTTTGATTCAGAGAGAGAAGGACAGAATAAACACAGCAAATAACTGGGCATGAATGAGCAATAACAGGTTCTGCTAAATGTCTCATGGTCCAAAATATTCAGTATCTTTCTTTATAGGTACTTTTTGTGAAGAGGACATCAACGAATGTGACCAGAACCCGTGCAAAAATGGCGGTATATGTGTAAACAGTCATGGAGGTTACACGTGCCAGTGCTTACAAGAGAGCCAAGATGGACTCCTGTATGGAGGCCCGAACTGCACCGAGGATCTGATTGGCTGTGAGGGTCATGGGTGTCTGAACGGGGGCACGTGCTTTCCGCCCTTCAGCGAGGATCGGCACGGGCACGTCTGCATCTGCCCCAGTGGCTTCAGCGGCTCAAAGTGCCAGAAATCGACGACCTTTTCTTTTGAGGGGAGTGGCTACCTTCACTTGGCATCTCCTACGAGTGATTCTTTATTCTTTAACATGACATTGAGTTTCAGGACGGGGCTGGCCAGCGCTGTCCTGTTTCAGTGGGAGGACGGGGAGTTTCTAATCAGGCTGGAGCTGGAGAATGGCCACTTACACCTGGAACTGCAGAGAAACGGTTCTCTGAACGGGGTCCTAGAGCTTCCTCACGACATGGCGGATTTGGAATGGCACTCTGTGGAAGTCACGCTCGGAGGGGAAACCCTGAAGATGAGGACGCGCGACGGTATGTGTCACCAACATTGTGGGAAGGAGGTCTATATACAAAGCGGTCAGCTGGGCCCGAGCTCTGCGTTTCAGAGAACCTTCATCGGAGGGCTTGGAATGGTGCAGACCAGCACTCAGCCAGCAGAGGCCACACCCCTTCACTTCATTGGCTGTCTACGAGATGTGCGTCTGAACTCTCAGCTCTTACTTCCTGATACATGGGCCGGCGACGTGGCAGTAAATGTGAGCCCTGGATGCAGAGACGGGCACTTGTGCAACGACAATCCATGTGCGGCTAGAGGCCGGTGCATAAACCTGCGGCAGAGCCGACAGTGCGAGTGTCAGAGGCCATTCGTGGGTCAGAACTGTTCAGAGGGTAAGACGTTGGCAAAGAAGCATGTATTTACTGACAAAACTGCCACTAAATAGGTTCATCGCTGGTGATGCATTAAAATCTATATTTTTTCAAGGTGTATTATATCTAATGATTTTGAATTGATTGCTTATACATTATACTATAAGTAAAAAGCTTGACTTGCTTTAGTACATATGCAGTCACTGGCTGTTAATACGAGCTCATTTTTTTAGCACGGAAGGGATAGTTTAGATGTTCATTAATTGAGTCCATCCTTCTTTTGGTTACTGGGAATGAAGTTGCAATTTGAAGGAATTCTATAATTAGGCTATAATTAATTATAACTCAAAAGATACAAATCTTATCATTACTGCTATGTTATATGCATACTATTATATGTAAATACTTTTCTGACTTCACATGGAGCAAGGAAGAGTAGACAAGGAAAAGGGGAAATGAAGGCAATTAAAATAATAAAAATGGTTACTACATACACATACTGTATGTACAGGTTTACACCTTGCACTGGATCAGCACCAGCAAGACCCACACTGGTTCTGTACAGCATGTGAGAGGCTGCAGCTGCCAGCAGCGGTTTGGAAAATGGATGGAAATTTTTAACTAAATAAGTTTTTGTGAGTCTGACCCACATGTGATCTCAGAAAGCACAAGCTGTGCCACTTACCTGGAATTCAAAAGTCTTTTTCTCCTGATTGATCAGATATGTTGCCTCTGGCCAGTATCTCAACAGGTCATCTAACCAGCACAAGTTAATAACGGTGGAGAAATGCTGACAGGAAAATGTGCCGTATATGCTGGTGCCTGTATAACTGTCATGATTCACATGCAGTCATGACGATCTTTGTTATATTATATAACATTGAATAAGCAGAAAAAAAAATTATGTTTACCAGGCAGTGAAGGACAATGCACGACTGCACAGTGCACTGCAGAGCTGCAATATGTTATCTCAATATTTCCAGTCCTAATTTCTTTCTGTGTCTTTTTCCTTTTGCTGCAGAAAACATTCCAGCTAGGTTTGGAAACGACAACTGGCCAAGCTACGCTGTTTTTACCGTCGACAACAATCCTGGCCCTAACAATGTCATCTCCATGTTCATTGGCACCACGAAACATGCAGGATTGCTATTGGTTATCGCAAACAGCACTAACCAGTACCTTAGGATCTGGTTGGACGGTGGATTCATACAGGTTCAAGCCAACGGTTTCGAGATGCTCCATGGGGAGCAGTTTGTGAGTGACGGGAATTTTCACCTCGTGACTGTGGAGACAGAGGAGGACCGGATGTCCCTCTTTCAGTCTGGTCAGAAAAATGGTGTCACTACAACGATACAAACCCTACAAATCCGACCCAAAGACAAGGTGCACCTGGGCGGCTTGGTGGATCAGCCTGCCTCCTCCTTGTTTGGGGGTTATTTTAAAGGCTGCATTCAGGATTTGCGTGTAAATTCCAAGCACCTGCAGTTTTATCCAGTTGGAACACCAATAAGCTCCTATACTCTAGACACCATTGTTAACGTTACACGTGGTTGCACCAGCGACAACATCTGCAATGTAAGACATTATGAACATGATCTTTCCTATGTCCTCTAGAATTTAGCCTGAGACCTCAGCAGTCCTAGAGTGGTCTGTGGCCCAGTAGGTTAGGCGATTGTGCCCAGTAGGTCATGGGTTTGAATTTACATCTTATTTACTTAGTAGACACTTTTTATCGGAAATGACATGGACTTTAGAAGGCGGAGTCAGACAGTCCCTGAATCAACTGGGTGTTAAAGGTCTCAGTCAGAGGCCCTACAGTGATATGATCACTCTTCCAACCTTGGGATTTAAAAAGGCGACCTTCCAATCACAAGAACAACGGCCAAACCTGCCCATCCATTACTACAGCACTATATCGAGCTGGTGCCAAATCCTGTGACTGGAAGAGTAATTGAATACCTGTTGGTCCCTTGAGTGAGGCTTGACTGCTCCGGGGGTGCTGGGTGACGTCTGGGTGACGGCTGCGTGACGTCTGGGTGACGGCTGGCCCTGCACTCTGATCTCAGGCTTTTTGTACGTCAGTTTGGATACAAGTATCTGCTAAGGAAATATGTTTTTAAACTTTAAAAACTTTCCCTCTGGGATCAATAAAATGCATCTAATAAAATATATTTAATGAGCAAAATAATCTTCATAACTTATTGTTATTCAATTATTGATTCTTGGATAAATATACCTTTCCTTGTAAATCAAGACAACCAACAAAGAAAACATACATTCCTTCTTTAAACTTTGCCAGCTGTTTATTGTCCAAGGCTGATTTTGGAAATTTGTGAAATTATTATATGTAATCATTTGTTTAAGAAGAGCGCGATGACTGTTATGGGGCCACTTCTTTCTTGAGCAGAAAAAGCCTTGCCACAATGGGGGAATGTGTCAATCCCTTCGGGGCGACATCTCCTGCACCTGCCCACCAAATGCCACCGGGAGGAGCTGTGAGCGTGTGCGGTGGTGCCAGCTAGCTCCATGCCCCCCCGCGGCAGTCTGTCAGCCCAATGGCGAGGGCTTCGACTGTGAGTGCACCCCTACCTTCTGACAGCAAAGCCATGAAAAGCATAAAACGTCAGAGAAAACAGGCTTCAATTTACCGTACCGGGGAATCGATCTTGCTTGATCTTTTCAGGTGTTATACATACGACTCGGTCGTTTGATACCACTTGAAATCATGTCCCTCAGAAAAGATGATCTAGTCTTAGGTACCGACCGTCAGCCACATCAGAGAAAGAGCTGGGCGGCCAAATGGATCTGCATCGAATTCCTACACCTGTACTTCTTTCTCGGTGCTATATATGTGTTACTGGTCTGTGACTCAGCAGTTAAAAATGGTGTGCCTGTGAACAAAGGCTGCAGGTTCGAATGCTGTGGTTGGATGTCTGGCCATTAGATCCTTGATCAAGGCCATTAACCCCAAATTGCTCCAAGGACTGGTTAAGCCTGTGTTCTCAGTTGTATATTGCTTTAGATAAAAGTGTCTGCTTTGACCTTGTCAGACCAAAACATCCTCAAAACAGGCTGCCACCCTTTTCCCACCCTTTTCTCGAGAGTTACACAATCCACTTCTATTCACATATAATCTATAAGCTCTGGTCCAGGGTCAGACACCTGTCCCTACATGCAGCAAAGACACACAAGCACGTTCTCATGATTAAAATGTTTTCTTTTCTTTTTTTTAAAGGCATTTCCAATGCGACCTTTCAGGATGGTGGCGGTCCTATGGTCTACAAAACCAATGGGAAAATTATTCGCAATCTGACAAATGTCTCCTTCGGCATTCGGACAAGGAAGTACAACGTAACCATTCTGCATGCGGTAAAAGAGCCGGATTTTTTCGCTGTATTTGTCCAAGATTCTTTCCTCTTCCTGGAGCTACGCAGTGGCAACAGCTCCTTTACACTGAATTTGAAGAGTCAGCGCGTGATAAGCGATGGAGAATGGCACTCAGTGGAGCTTTCCATGGTGACTCCGTCGTCTCCGACCTCCCAGTGGTCCATGGTCATAGACAAAGGACGCCACTCGGCCATCTCTGGTGTCAGTGCTGGGAATCTGGACTTCCTCAAGGACAGGGCAGATGTTGTTCTGGGGGGATCAGGTCCAGATGCAGCCGGGAACTTGGTTGGGTGCCTGAGTACGGTAGAAATCGGCGGTATCGTGCTGCCCTACTATGGAGACTCTGAGCTGAACCATCCAAGGTCCCAGGAAGAACAGTTCATCAAAACGACCACTGAGCCGGTATCAAGTGGCTGCACAGGGAAGAATGTCTGTGAGGCCGCATCCTGCGTGAACGGGGGCATATGTGAAGACCTCTTTAATCTCTCAGCATGTACTTGCTCCCCTGGTTGGACAGGGAAGCATTGTGAAGTCAACACAGACTGGTGCCTCTCCAGCCCTTGTGTCCACGGCAACTGCAGCACCCTGACTCTGGGATATGAATGCGTGTGTGAGGCGGGCTACACGGGAGTCAACTGTGAGGGTGAATTGAACTTCTGTGAGGGACACAAGTGTGCGCACGGTGCCACCTGCCTCCACGGGGTTCAGAAGTACTCCTGCCTCTGTCCCGACGGCTACTATGGTCCTTATTGCACGTGAGTCTCACCACAATCCAGCGATAGTGCCCGGCGGGGTTTGGCTTGATGACTTTTGTTCTTGTTCTGGGTGGCACGGTGACTCAGCAGATACACTTTGAGTCCAAACCCAGCTCATGTTCTCCCCGTGTCTATGTCGGCTTCCGCCCACAGTCCAGAAACACGTACCGGACGAAAGGTTAGGGGAGACGGATGGGTAGTTTTACAGACCATGAGGAATATCCAAGTAGTATTTCTAAGTCGACTTTTTAGCTAACTTCAAAATAACGACAAAGGGACTGATTACAAAGAACTTAATGTTTCGTGTTGCATCATTAGTGAAAAAAATCTGCTTTCATTTAATGGTACGATTTCTCAAAACGTCACTACTGGACATTTTACCTCCTGAAGTGGCTTTTGTGTCGTCTGCCCGCGTCTACCCATTTCATAATCGCACTGATAACTTGATCTGCACTGTGTCTTGAAGCCTGATCTAGGGATCATCTATGGTGGTTTCCTGTGAACATGTTTTTCATACAGATGCTGTCACACACTGCAATCACAGGCCTTTCGCAAAATAAACTGCATTGCCTTGAAATGGTGTTTCTAAAGGATTTTTTTTTTTTTTAAACATTTTCTGTGTTTCTCCTGTAGTGAGCCAGTTGAAGAGATTCCCTGGCATATAGTCCAGAATCAGTAAGTCTTTTTTTTCTATATTTCTAATAGAGGTAAAGTAGTCATATAGGTATACCTCCTTGTTAATGTGAACAGCCTGCTCCTGTGAACTGCAAATATAGCTATATCTGATATAGAGCATGTAGACAGGATCAAGAGTTTCAGTTACCATTTGGCTAAACATTACAAGGGCTATCACGCCTGATCTAAGCGATTTTAAATGTTCTATGATGGCTGGGGCCAGACATGGTGGTTCTGGCACCCTTCTCGGATATTCAGATACTGCAGTATCTAGAGTTTGCAGAGAATGGTGTGATCAGCAGAAAACATCCAGTCAGAGGTGGCTCCTTGGCTGAAAAGAGCGAGGTCAGAGGAGAATTCGTTAAACCCAGATTTGTTAAACCTAACAGGAAGACCACAAATGCAAAAAATAATAGCTCAGTGCAACAGCAGTGTATAGATCACCTTTCCTGTGCATACAACTCGTCTCTCTTTGACGTAGTTCTGGTGGAAAAAAGTACTTCCTACCAGGTACTTGCTATGTGTGCTTAATAAAAGTAGCTGTTCAGTACATTTCTAGCATACAATTGAAACATTGGTTGTTTTTTTCAGGAACCTTGAAATGCACTACAGCTTAAACAGGGATGTCATGCAAAGTTGGGAAAAAAAAGTTTTAAACTTCCATTTAGAAATTAAGGACAACTCAAAGTGTAGATTTCAAAAAGCTGACATTTCTGTCCTCCTGTTTCATTCCCTCGCTTCACTCGCCTCTGAAGTGAAGGGGCGTCTGAATGACGAGCAGGTGATATAACACGTAACAGCCATTGGATAGAAGGCAGCCTCGTAGTAATAAAGTCACTTTTAAACCTGACAAAGTGATACCCCCAGAAGGGGGGCGTTCTCAGAAGACTCACAGCTTCTCTTAGCGCTCAAAGCTCCACGCCGTCCTGTGAATCCACAGTCGTCCCAAGCTGCCGGTGTCCATCTGCGGGAACAAGCTGAAGAACTACACCTGTTACAATGGTGGGAACTGCTCAGAGACCGGGCCGATGTGCGACTGCCTGCCAGGCTTCGTCGGGGACCGGTAAGGACCTCTCTCTGATGGGGACTCCCTGATGGTGACTCCCTGATGGGGACTCCCTGATGGTGACTCCCTGATGATAACTCTCTGATGGGGACTCCCTGATGGTAACTCCCTGATGGGGACTCCCTGATGGTGACTCCCTGATGGTAACTCTCTGATGGTGACTCCCTGATGGTAACACTCTGATGGGGACTCCCTGATGGTAACTCTCTGATGGGGACTCTCTGATGGGGACTCTTTGATGGTAACTCTCTGATGGTAACTCCCTGATGGGAACTCTCTGATGGGGACTCCCTGATGGTAATTCTCTGATGGTAACACTCTGATGGGGACTCTCTGATGGGGACTCTCTGATGGGGACTCTCTGATGGTAACTCTCTGATGGTAACTCTCTGATGGTAACTCCCTGATGTGTCCCTGGGGGTACAGGTGCTTCTAGGCTGTACAGTCACTCGTAACCGTCACTATGACAATTATAATCAACATTCGATATCACCCCAGGGGGGGCGTTGTGGTTCTGTCAGCAGGATGCAGTGCCTAGAATCAGAAGGTATCCAGTTCAAGTCCCTGTGTCAGAAGAGTAATTCCAGTGTTTCGAGCAAAGGCCCTTCACTCCCAGCTGCTCCAGGGACTTTTCCCACCATGTCTTCTCAAAAATGCATGCCACTTTGAATAAAAGCATCCGCTAAATAAATAACACGTGAAATAAAGACTCTGTTGACGTTTTTGAGGCCGGAATCTAATCATGCTGGGAGGGGGTTAAATATAAGCCAGTGTGTTCCGCTCCCAAACCCCCCTTTTGTTGGCAGATGTGAGGTGGAAATTAACGAGTGCGCATCCCACCCCTGTGTCAACGGAGGGTTCTGCTTGAACATGATCAACAAGTTCTACTGCAACTGTCCCATCAGCTTCGCGGGGGAGACGTGCCAGATTGACGTAAGCGACATCTGCTTTTACGTATCCATGCCTTTGTGGCAAAATCTCTTCCAGCTGCTGCCGTACCTGATTCTGCGGCTGGACCAGGAGCCTTGAACATGAGTGAGGTAGGGTGAGGTACTGTAGGGGAGGCAGGTTAACATGTGGCAAAATATGTCTAACTAAATTGTATGGAACTGGAATTTAACGTTTAATTGTGTCGTTAAAACCAGAACATAGGGCCATTATTAAACATTAGCTGTCAGCAGTTTTTGTGAGAGGACAGTATGGCAGCAAGTATGATATCTGTTTTTATCATTATTAAAGGGCTTACCTGAATTAATACTTTGAACCTGGAATATCATAGATAAATGTGTTTGGTTGCAAATGAAAGCAGGAAAATACCTAACTAATCATAAATGTAGCATTTGTATGCAGAACCAATTTAAGGAAATTTGAGAACGTTTTTTAAATAGCAAAGCTTTCCTTTATTGGAAATGAATGTCAAATAATTTTTCTAATATTTCATTTACATTAAATAACTTCAAGTAGCTTGAGATCTTATTAATATATTAACATGTTTTAGCCAGATTATGTTTTTGCAGTTTATATTTCATGCAATTCTTTAACTTGACAGCTACAGTGAGACGTTAATTCACTTGCATGATGGATGAACAAAGGAACACCGTCATCACGACATGCAGCCACCGTGTCCCACGCATGTTTGAAGTCTTTTTTTTTTTGGTCTGTTTCTTTGTCCGTCTGGCTGTCTGTCTATCAGTCACTCATGGTGTACCTGAGAGAGCTTATCCTGATTGGCCAAATTCTCTGGCTGTCTGTCTATCAGTCACTCCTGGTGTACCTGAGAGAGCTTATCCTGATTGGCCAAATTCTCAGACGTCACTCCTCATCTTTGTACCGTTTGTGTTTGTCATCAAAATAAACTCCTGTCCATCTTTTTCTGTTTCTGCTCTGTCATTACACCCTGCTTGCACACCAGGTATTTAATTTGCTGGCGTAAGTGTGTTCGTGTTAATTTGTCTAACACGCATGCAGAAAGATTTGCAGATACGTGTCCCAAAGTTATTTTGAAAGTTAGCTCACTAGTGTAGGACGTTCTGCACCACAGCTAGTGTAACCGAGTAAATAATGTATCAGTAGAGCGTGCCTTCCGAATCAGCTGAGATTCCATAAAACATTTTGGCCATATCTTGTAATTGTACTAAATGGGCAGAAGCATGAACCAGATGTTTCATATTTATGGCCTTACCAAGGTTTAGTCTGGCAAGTTTAGCATTTTAACTATCACACTCTAGGGGTGTAACAATGCTGTCTGATCACAGTTTGGTAGGTACTGTGTCACTGCAGCCATGGAAATGGTAAAAAATCTGACAAAGATATGTAAGAAAATCACCTTTTAATGAAACTGTTCGGTTTTTCCAGTATGTATGGGAAAATGACAGGCGTATCATAAAACTGCAGTTCATGTTTGCGTATCGAACCATCGGTTTGAAAATACACTGCATACCACTGCGTTGAGTAAACATTTTGCAACCAAGCTAAATATACAGTTATTTGGAGAAATAAAGGGGTGGTGTGGTGGTTAGTGCTGCTGCCTCACAGTGAGAAGGTCCGGCGTTCGGTCCTGGGTCCTTTCTGTGTGGAGTTTGCATGCTGTCCCTGTGCTCGTCTGGGTTTTCACCAGCATCCAAAGGTGTGCAGGATGGGTTGATTGGTGAATCTACATTGACCCTGTGGTGTGTTGGTTGCTGCCTGTGCTCATTGTTCCCAGAATAGGGCCTGGTGAATTAAGTGGTTTCAGAAAATGGATGGATGGCGAAATAAAGAGTATCCTAAATATACGGGTAAATCAGTGTGGTAGAGGTGTAACGACACCAGATGCCTATGGTTCAATATCCTCCTGAGACCCCACCCATTCATTTATGTCCACTGTAGTGGACATGTTGTTTTTGCATCTCTCTTTTCACTGATGTAAGGAAACGTATTTATTCCTGTTGTACACTGAAGAGGACATGCTGTGAAATTAAAAATGAAAATAAATTTGAAAAAAATCTAAATTGTAAGACGTCTTATTTCCTCCAAAGACAAAGAACCTAAAATTGAAGTACACTTTTTTTCCTTGGGTCTCAGAAGGATATGTATCATAGTTTTGGGGCCATGATACATATTGAACCGTAGGCATACGGTATCATTACACCTCTACCACGCTGATTCTGTTTCATTATTACGGGATTGCACCCCTCCTGGGTTATTCCCTGCCTGTAGCCGCTGCTTCTGGGATAGGCTCCCTGTAACCCTGCGTAACAGACATGGGTATGGAAAATGAATAAAAGAATTAGTACTATAAACTGTGTTAAAAAGTACAAGGTACCAGTTATGTCTACTGCTACAGGAATGTGTTTTTCCCACTGGGTGAACCATCGTCAGTCCAATATTTTTTGTTAATGCAAGGATAAACTTGTTGTCAAAAAAAATTAACATTCAAAGACAAGCAGACCTCTTTATGCATGCTCTGTTACATTAGCCTTTTTTGAACACAGTGAAAATATGAGTAGAGGAGTATTATGATATACTTTGTGAGTTTGTTTGGCCGGTAGTGATATTGATTAAATTAAGGGCGGAAGGATGGTAAGAGAATTAATCCAGTTGGTAGTAGGCTGTAGTGCCATGTTTGATTTTAAAAGTATTTGTTTTCCATCTGTACAGCTTCTCTGAAAACAGGAGGGAAAAATCTCCCAGTGTTAAATGTGGGGGATGCTGGTTTGACTGGTGCGGCCTTCGCTGGTGTGTAAGGCTCCTGCCTGGTGCCTGAAAGTTTTTAGTCAGCAAAAGTTAAGCACACACCTTCCTTCGGGGGAAGGCAGGGCGATATAGCTAGCTGGTGTCTCTCTGGGAAATGAACGTGGGACAAACAAGACAAGGTTATTAACTCAGAGGAATCCAGAAACTGAAGTGCGAGGCTTTTAAAATTGTTTGTAGAGAAGAGTTTTTATCTTTGGGCTTTGGTGTTTCTGCAAGTGTCCTTGTGTTTCAATTCCTAGAAAAACTGACTCCAGCATGTTGTGGATAATTTACATTATTTTACTCTTGCAAAGCTGCTTTCCTTTAATAGAAGGTAATCAAGTCTCCATTCTTTTTATTATAACCTGATTATGCAAAACTGTTCCTTAAGAGCTTGGTTATGTTGAATTGTGAGTATTTTGAGAAATAGATTTTTCTTAGAACACAGTTACAGCTACAAATTAGTTATTTTTCAGTTGCAATCTGCTGCTTTTGTAAATTTAATCAAATGTGAAATATAAAAATTAGCATTTTAAGATAAATGTTTAAATATTTATTTTTTTAATAATGATACATTGACAGTTTTTGCCTCTTTAAGTCATGGTTAACAATCTTATTATAATATACCAATGTCTCAACAGCTCAGATTGCCAATACCACAACACAAATCAGTACGACAATTGTAAGTGCTTAATATCCATCATTACAATAGTTTTGCCTTTTTTAATGATATTGCATTGCAAAATAGCTTTCATGATTTTTACTAAAAAATTGCTGAATATTAAGTCAAATTCAGATTAGATGAGATGCAGTCACATTTTAGGTATTGTCCAGTTAATTGTTAGGGTTTATCATTTTGGAATTTATAAACAATGTAACACATTGACCTTTAAAGTAATGTCAGTGAACACTGATCCATACACTGAAGTGGGCAGATTAAATTAGGCTGGTCCTATTTAAGATAAAATTCTGCCTATAAAACAGAAAAAGCATTAAATATAATTATTGTTGCCCAAATACATAATGATATTAATCAGTCTTACTTTGTGAAGGGCAAATATGATATTTTATGATATTTGGAATTGTGCTCATATCACTATTATTGCCCTAAATGAGGCATAGGTCTACGTTAGAGATTTGAAATGTTAGTTGTTTTGGGGATATTTGTTGGGGTTTAATTCCGTGTTTGTGATTTCCTGCAGCCTCGGGTCTCTCAGAGCACGTCACCGATAATAGCTATTATTGCGTCATGTGTCACCGGAGCAGTAATAATCATAATAGTGGCGACAGCCGTTACCTTCATCAAAATCCGCGAGAAGCGTCAGATAGAGGGATCACTGCGACCTCGGCGTCCGGAACAGCCAGCTGCAGTGGATGCGGGAAGCAGGGCGGGGAAGCCGCCGCAGGTGGAACGCCTCGTGTGAGAACGGGGCGGAGCAAAGCGACACGGGGGCCCGACTGTCCGCTGAATACGCTTTCGAACACGTCTTGCTGTTTCAATGAAGGGAACGTTTTGAAGCAACAATTTTAGGCCATGTTACAGGTTTCATTTTAGAACAGACATGTGTGTGTATGTATATATAAATCCCCCCTCCCAAAAAAATACGGAAAGGTAGAAAAAGACATACGTGAGTATTAGAGCTAGCCTACTTTGGAAAGTAAAGACTTGAATTTAAATTATGCATAATGCATAAATAACACATTCATGAAAATAACACAACCAGTAACTGTAATGGTGGTTAAGTGGGGGTCCGGTTGCCTTATATGTCCAGGGCTGGAGTTCTGAGTCCCACCTCTGACCCATATGTGACGTTTGCATGTTCTCCCTGTGTCATATGGATTTCACCTCAAAAAATGTGATGTCTGATGTCTATAGTGCGTGAGCATGTATTTGACAATCTGGCATGATGAACTGTTTAGGGCGTTCCTCAACCCAGAACACTACGTTGCTGCCATTTTCTGACCAGGATTAGAGGTTATAAGAAAGATGGTTAACTGTTCAGAGGCTACCAGATGCTAAGTCATTCGTAACCGTGCTGACAAGTTGATTTGCAACACCTTTCAGCTAAACGGCGATGGTCTGACGTCACAGCTCCTACTGTCTGCCTGCCTGGTCTTGGTGGCATTGTTCTTCGCCATTCTCCTGACTTCTGCTGCCCTCGCTGTGGTCGTGAAGCGAAGGGCGTCCCACGGCGCCTACAGCCCCAGCAGGCAGGAGAAGGAGGGCTCCAGGGTAGAGATGTGGAACATTGTACAGCCTCCACCCATGGAGAGACTCATTTAAAAGGCTCCCACCCCCACCACTCGGAAGATGGTACGGCCTGCATCAAAGTGAGCGTCTGTTCCTCAGTATGGCCAGCAAGCTCTCAGGAAGTTCAGAAGCAGCCGGAACCATCAAAAGGGAATATGCAGCCAGGACGCAGACACGATCTACAACAAAATGGCAAACGGGCCGGATCGTTTACCCAGGAACTACACCACAGATAAATGGCTGAGATGCATCTGGACAAACTGGAGAGGATACTAGACACCAGAGTCTTGGATCAGTGCAGTCTTTGTATTTGTTTAATGGGTCAAAATATCATTACTGCTGGTATGTTGCACTTGGGTATAATGTAATACTTTATCGGTTACTACTCAAAAGGGATTGTGTTAAATTGTGTGATATTGTTCTCTGTGGTTTAATTTATGATGTACTAGAAAAGCAAAATGGGACAGTGAGGGAAAGTATTTTAGTGAAGTTATATTTAGATATTTTTGTATATTTGTAAATTATAAATATCTGATATTTCATTCTCCTGATTTACTGTTAGTGCCTTTTAATACACTTTGCCACCAACCCACACTTTCTTTTTCACATCGCAGACAAGATTAAAAGATTCCTGATATTAGCCATTTTTATTGTTCAATGATGCATCCTCAAGTCTCACAGATCTGCAAGGAGCTTATAAAAGCCACCCAAATGTCACCTGCTTAAAAAAGAAAGTTAAGGAAACTTCCTGGAAAAACATTCAGATCTGCATTTCCTACTCAAGGTATTAAAATCAAGTAAATGCGATTAATCAGGATAGCTGAATGCAGGTGGCCATATATTCAAAACCAGAACCAACACGTCTGGCATCAACAAATGCACCACATTCAAAATCTCTTAGCTAGTGCATCCTAGCTGTTCTGAACCTTAGCAGAGCAGTTACTAAACCCAGCCACTGATTATATATATTTTGCCATTTTGCTCTGTAGTAACTAGCCATTTGTATTTTAGTCTGTAGTCCAGAGTGACTGTTGGTGAGGAAGGAAAACAAACAAAAATTGAATAAACACCCATATTTTGTTTTTATTTTTCCACAGTGAGTAGCTACCACATATTCAGTTGTTCTATTTGCTCAACAACACTATGTATTGTCAGGTTGTATTACCATAGTTATTTCTGGAGGACATGCAAGTGTGAACCAAGTTATGCAGTAATTAAGAGGAACAGAACAGCCTTTGGAATGCTGGCTTTGATGGGTGAATTGTCATTTATGTGTGTGTGTGTGTACACTCACAGTATAGACAAAAATTGTAATCTGCCAGTACTGTCAATTTTTAAGGAATGAACCTTGCATCTTATGGATGGGTACACATGACTAAGAACCATTAGGCAATATGGTCAGCATATACAATTAAAATTCACAGTGGTTTTGATTCAACATCCATACCACAGTGCTCAATGATTAATGCAACCTCTTGCTAAAAATTTAAATTAACTTGCAAATAAAAAAAAAAAAATGACAAAACAGTCATCACACAATATCATCAATGTTCTGTACAGCACTTGGAACATAACGCAAAGCGAACAATCCCTGTCCACAATGCATAATGGATCGTCCCAGAAGTTAAATTCATTTTTATAAGTAGTAAAATGTTCCTGGTGAATTACAAAGCCCAAATTTTCTGAGTTTTCTGCTGCTGCTGCTGCTGTTTTAAGTTTTAATGAGGAACCAATCATTTGAGGGTATGTTTACTGGCAAATATAAGCCTGTTATGGAAACATACTGAGAAACAAGGATCTTGCAACGTCAGTAATAAAATTGCTTCACTCACCCTTTGAACATCTTAGCCTCTCCCTCCACCCTAGAGGCCTATGTGTTATTTCTGTAAATACAAGGATTTACCAGCAAATGAAATGAACATGGAAATATACAAATGATGGCACGATGAACATGTCAACAAAAAAAAAATCACACACTATACGAGTAGATGCTGCATTAAGATACTTAAAAAAACACAGCTATTAAAGTATAATATGGACATTAATTATAGGCTTTCAAATTTATTGATTGGTTTAAACATATATCAATATAGCAAAAAGAGCAGGACATGTATCGTTGCATTTTTTTGACAGGAAAATATATATATATATATATATATATAAAATATATGACGTACATGACAACCTGGTTAATTTGCAATGTAAACAATGACTGCTAATGATATGGACCTGGGGTAAAAACAAATAAAATGAACTGCTTTTACATCATCATGGGATTCCCCCCTTGTGTAATGCTGGAAATACCACAAAGGAGGAAAAAAAAATACTTAAGGGAAACGATGCGATATTTTGCTCTACATTTTTGTTTTAGGTAAACTATATGTAACACGACTCCTTTATAGTGTTACTTTGCTTTATGGGTAATGGTTAATTTAATCGGTTAACCAAAAAAAAAAAACAAACTTTCAGTTGGCATTTTCAATGTGTTATTCTGTCTTTGATATCTTATATTCTGAATTTCTTAAAAGCAGCATCAGGAATACGCCATCAGAATATATTCCGGCAGATCAATTTTAAAAAAGAAAAAAAAAAAAAACTATAACAGACTGAAATTACTGCCTTTAAGAATACAGACACTGAGTCGAAAGCGCAATAAAACATTTTAGTTAATACTTTTTTTTGTGTTTACACACAAATTCTTCTGGCAGATTATCATTGGGGAACTGATTGGCAAACACTTGCTATTAGCCAAGAAAAGCATGTATGTAAGGTACCTCCCAGCCTTGAAGTCAACACTTTACAGTATTCATGCTTTATACAGTATCGTTTACAAGTACAAAACATTTTAACACTCAAAAATTACCCAGCATTGCAATGTTTACAGACAAAAACTGCTACATTTACTATAATAAAAATACCGATTAGTGTAGCCACATATAAAAACAAAGCCAGGTACCACTGGAATAAATTAAAGGCTTTACTTTCCCGTGACCTACAGAGATGCTTAACATTTGATTAGTTATTATGCCAAATGACTTTTAAGACACCAAAGCTACTTATTTATAAGGTAATAACAGATAACTCTGCATTTAAATTTTGTCTCATCTTTAACTTTTAAGATTGATGTTAATCATTTTGGTTCCTTTAGTCACACAAATTCATGTATGTCCATAAACAACATATATAACAACAATGTTCTTGTTTCTATTCTTATTCTAAGTGGGGGGGGGTGGTAAAATATAGTTTCTTTTAACAAGATTACATTTTCATTACTTGAAAATGCAGCCATTTTCTTGCAAGACAGTATACAGATGAAACAGTACTGTTTGAATGCTCATTGACGGTGCTGCTGGTGATGAGTAAGGTAGTGAACAACTGAGGAAAATAGTCCATCTTGTGATTAATCAGTTCAAATTAAGTCATTAATGACACACTTATTGCTTTATGACCAGATCATTACTACAGCATAACAATGGTAAAAGCTACTCTTAAAGTGTCTTTCGAAATTAAATGTAATATAAAAGGTTAGGCAGAGAGCCTCTTAGACAACCACAAACAGCATGGGCTACATAGCTCCGTTGGATCAATACACAGCATAACATCCGCAATCACCGACTTCTGCTTTAGGTTGCATCCTCTCCATAGGAGAGCATCATCATTTTCCAAGACCACGTCCTTACCTGTGCAAGAAACCCGGGTCATTTTAAATGTATTGCTTATCATGTTATATTCAAGCACTTAAACGTTTCCTAGCCGTAAGCAGCAGCTTGGAAAGCCATATAAGGGGTGTATCATCTGCAAAACTCAAAAAAAAGAAAAGAAACCTACAAAACCAAGACTACAGCCAGCGTAGCAAAAGACCCGCACACCTACTCCCCCACGCTCCTGGGACACAGGAGAGTCCCACAAAGGGATTCTGCCTCGCCCCATATCCTTGGTGAGTTTGGATCACATCTGCATTTCCACACCTACGTGGAGAATCCTACACACCACAGTGCAAAGCACGAATACCACCTGAGGAAAGACACTAAAATCACCTTCAAATAGAAACATGATCAGATAGTCAATAAAAATGTCTTTACAAAAGGTTTTCTGCAGACAGGATGAGATGGAAATTTTACATATGCACAAGTTTCAAATATTAAGTGATTGGTTACTCCTTTGTTTCAGAACTGCTGCATATTAAGTGACAGTGATCTATTTAAGGCATTTTACACGACTGCACAGGAAAAGGACACAAGGTCTGATGCAAGACTCAAAGCCTGGTGAAGCTGTTACAGATGCTTTAAATGAATAATCTGGTGTGTCAAAAGCCTTCATTTGATTGCTCATCTGAACACAGTGATATATCTGTACCTTTGAAGTGACAACAGTACCCTACAGTGCAAGTACTACACAATGTAAACTAAAAGGGGAAAGAAAAAAATGAATCTGTACAATAACGACGTCAATGACAGAAATCCCTTTTTAACCCTTTTGAACTGAAACAATGTATCCCTTTCTACTGGAAGGTATCACCCTCAAGTGTTACCCAAGACTGCAGCCCTAATTTAACAGGGACATTACAATTTTGCCAGTGTAAGGACAGGAAATGACATTAGGGCAAGCACCAGCATGCTCACACATTTAATCTGTTATTAATAAAAAAACTCAAGCGATTAATTAAATAGAAAGGACAATGAAAGTGGTCAAGAATAATGCTAACCCTAAGCCGCCCCCCCCCCCCCCCCAACATTTTCAGGACTTGTGGAAGACGTCACTCTTGACCTCAGAGGAGTGCAGGCCAGTGCCGAGAGGTGCGCTATTCCGGTAAACGGCCTGGATCTCCTCCAGCAGGCCCTTCTCCAGAGCCTCAGCTGGGGTGTCGCCCTGCCCGCTTACGTTCTCCCAGGCCACCAGCATGGAAGGCTGTCGTGGCGCCGGTTGGACTCCGTCCGACTCCTCCGGCGGCACACGATCTTGGTACTGCTTCAGGGTCCGCTTGGAGAGCACCTTCCGCCTGAGGAGCACCCCGCTCCCCCTCTGAAGCTCGGAGCCTAGGGCGTCCGACGTGGAATTCTCCTGGAGGCTATTCTCATCGGCCGGAGGCGCGGGGTCCGCTGGAGGGGTCGTGTCGCAAAAGTAAGTGGCCCCCGCACTGGTATGTCTTCGAGGAGAGGGGGGCAGCTGCCTCCCGCGGATGGAGCTGTCATCCTGCCCCCGGTTCCAGCTCTCTCGTTCACCACTACTGGGACAGAGCTGAGCCAGGTTACCCTCACTGGGGGGGTTGGACTTGTTCTGAACCAAAAAATAAACAGCTTACTTTAATCTGGATGCGTGCACTCATACAAATTTACCCCTGAAGTTTACTCTATCAATCATGTATAAGTATCACAGTAACAAAAATGTATATTTAATAAATACCACGTCATAATTACTAAAATGTGGTTTTTAAAACGCATAATAAATGTATGACTTGTCAAATTTTACTCTACTGCAAAATTAGCAAAACCTATGTATTTTGAGCATTTAATGCGATGTGAAAGGAAGAAAATGGCTCACCGGTGCCTTGTAGTCAAGGTCGTCCATAGACCGGAAGAAATCCAGACTCTTGGCTCCAGACAGCCTGCCCTGGTCAAGGCTGGTGTTGCTCAAGGTGTCCAGGATCTCTTCCAGCAAGTTCATCTGACCGGTATCCTGCAAGTCGGAGCGGACCTCGTACGAGTCGTCGCTGTCCTGTGAAGGAACGTCTGCACTATCCTCAGAGGAGATCCTAGGGAACATCACGCAGGCAGAACGTCGTGGCCGCTCATGCATTTGATAATTCACTTGCACAGTAATTACAAGCAAAGTAAATACACGATGCTGCCACACTCAAAATCCAGCCTGTATCTGCATCTGTTACTGAACACATGCAAACAGACCACTAGATGGCGACATTAGTTAAGATTTTTTTTAGATGACAAAGGAAACTATAAGGATTAAAAGTTTGTATTGAATGAATTTACAACCCCTAGAGGATACTTTAACAAACCAAAACTGATTTAATTTGTCAGTTTACAAGGCACTGGATATGAGATCATACACTGAGGTTAAAAATGTACTGCTGCAGTCCAACAGAATACAAAGCAGAATACTTGAGCTGACTGTACTTTACACGTCAACTGCGAAATTGCATAATTATGACCCTGCAATTTAACGTCAATTAAGTCAAACAGATTGTGATTTTTAGAGGCATATTAAAATAAGAATTTGGATTCTAATCTAGGTTTGTCAAACGTTATCTGTGGAGTAAAAACCTTACAGCATAATGCAGACACATTCTTGCGGTACTGCACCTTCGCACTGTGTGTGAGTGCGTGACATACTGAAAGCAATCACTTGGACGGAGTTATAATTTATCACACGTGAGGTTTTAATCCAGCCTTGAAGCATATAAGACCCAGCTGGTAAAACTGTTCAGCGGCGGTAAAGGCAAGCTTCGCGGCTGCGCTCTCGTGGGGCTGCGAGAGACACTTACTTGCTGGCCGTGTCCAGTTCCTCGTCATCTAGGGCGAATTCGGAACAGCCCATGGGAAACTTTGAGTAATGCTGGGAATCGAAATAGGGAAGAGAGAAAAAGTGTGTCTTAAAAAAGTGAATCTGCCATTTTAAATATATGAACAACAATAATAGATCCTTAGAAATCACAGACATCCATATTTATCATAAAGAAAAATAAAAATTCCACATCTCTGGCCCAGTTACTTAAACACAGCAGGTACAGTGCAGCACAAGACACAGGCATGAGACGATTGCTTGTGATTTATCCCCCACCATAGACACATACGCTCCTATCGCCAACACACCCAAGTAAGAGCAGCCACTAAACCTGCCCATAAACCGCAATTCAGCGCACTGTCAAAAGCCATCAACAAATGTGGGCAGTTTCCAGCACCTGATCTGGGGACCACTGGGGTACGGGGTCCCCATTATGAGCGACGCCACGCCGGTCAGCCGACAGCCAAACCCGGCCGTGATTAAGGTCCTGCCTCATGAGTGGAGGCCGCAGTAATGAACAGCGAAGACGGGCTGCGGCATGCGCGGAGTGTGCCTCGTGTGAAGGGTTAACGGCGCCCCCCCCGCCCCCATTAAAATAGCTGGGGGACTTGTGCACAGGCTCACGGCTCTCGCCACTCACGTAAACAATAACACATGTTCCAGACTCATTGGCAGTAGCTGGAAGCTATAATGAACAGCGATTACGGGGGGCTTTGGGGTCCAGACCCCAGAATCGCTTTAATGGATTCCTGTGTCAGGACCATAACTCTCAGTTCCAAGCAGACGCTGGAAGTGCACCTGCGAAGAGCTGTCAGCTTCAATTAGCCAGAGGTCTTTAGCGACCCTAACGGTGCTCCGTTTGTAGGCATTTACTCTCGCAACTTCTGGCCTGGGACACAAAAGAGAAGGCATAGGGCTGGTTATTATAAGACGCCCCCCATGTCCTTTTCATTAATGTAACTGTAAACCAAATTGCTCAAAGCATCATGCCACAATGAAGAGGATTGTGTGTTGTTTGTCATAAGCAGTATAAAGCCCCGATACATTCTCAAAAATATATAGAAATCCATTACAGTTTTGAAAGCATTTTTTTCATTAATGTGTAATGTTCTTTATTTTATTCTAAAGGTCATTCTACTGAATAATACTATTTAATTGTATACAAGGATCAGAGTGTATTGTTGGTTCTAATTACTTAAATATTATTTAATGAGATGACAAGCTTATTAACATCAACACGCTGTACGAGTCTGAGAGTAAGACGGCTTAATCTCATCAGAAATTCCTCTCCGCTGTCGTCTTCTGCCTCTGCCGCCCCATCTGATTTTTACTAGCACATAACATTAACGGTTATGCCAGTCTTAGGATGCTGTTCTCATTAAATCTTTATTAAACACTCTGGAGTAACTGGCGACGGCACGGTGTAAAAATACAGTCAACTGAAGTGAATGAGGGCCCCTCTTTCATGCTAGGATTCATTTAATGATGAATGGTGAAAATGGAAAAGTGACAGGAAATGAGTCCAAGGTACTAAAAAATGTTTAAAAAAAAAAAAAAAAAAAAACTAAAACAAGACTGACAGTATAATTAAGAAGATCTAAGCCAGAGATATTGATTGATTCTGGCCATAATTTTAGCTTTACAATAAAATACACAAATATTAAAGACTGCTCCCATTTGGCTAGTTTTCTTAAGGAAAACAAAACTTTCATATGACATATACACTAGCAAAATAAAAATACACAGAAAAAATAGGTCTTAGGAAAAATGCATTACTGATCTGAGCATTCAGCTGGATCAGCAAAGCAACCAACCCACAACTAACCTAGAAGACTAGGGGAAGCAGGTGCCATAGCATTTCACCCAAATCGCAGCCCGACAGTAGCTGGTTCAAGTTCAAGACACATCCATAAAGCAGTCAGTTCTGCAAGCGGTAAGATTTTTCAGTTACTTTGGGAAAAGACTCAGAGTTAACAACAACAACAACAAGGGGACCAGCATGGTGTAGTAAATTCCGACTGCCTGCAGAGGGCAGTGTTGACACAAATCCAGAGTTGTTCTTAAAGCACCCGCCAAATCAAAAACGATAAACAGCCATCTAAATCCGTACGGCAAACAGACGTGTTACACAGATCATCACTGCCTCGCAAGTGTGCGGCTTCAGGAAACATCTCAGACGACATTCTTGGAGCACTGGCACCAGAGGGCATTAAACACAGTTCAGATCTTCATTTGTGTGCCAGCGTCACAGCTTCCCGACACCCAGCTGACTCATCGCTGCAGTGACAGTCTTCCCAGGTTTATTTTGTGTCACAACAGTCAGCCTGAACCCACCCCGGTTCTTCCTTGCAGCGCTGCGTCACTCCCGAACCCCTCCCGTGACTAAAACGCAGCTAATAACACGGGAATGCTGTTCAGCAACAAAAACTGGCCTTTACGCCACAAGCTCCCAATCTAGAACGCCTCAAGTATTAAGGAGGAACTAAAGCTTTGCTCACGGACCTATACTGTTGCTTATACATCTTGCCCATTCAAAGGAAAGACTAGAGTGGACTTATTTATTTTCTTAAATATGAAGACTGATAACAAGCTGTTAAGTAATGATTCTACACCCCATCCGTCCATTTTGCATAACCGCTCCAGTGAGTGAATCCAGACCCTCTGCCAGAAAGCACAGGGAACAAGACAGTCCATTGCTGGAATGGCACTACATATGCATGTTAAGCACGTTATATTTATATGCAGATGCACACAACCATTCCTCTTTGTCCAATCAATGACACTATTTTTAATGTAAAATATTTTCTTACTCCAAATATATCTTGTGTTTAACGATGGATATTCACAAACACAAGCACATTTTACAGGATAGTCGGTCCTTAGCTTTACACCTCAGGTACTAAATGGTAACACTACACAAGCCGGTAAACGCAGACAAACAAGCGGCATACCGCAAACGAATGGTGAATGAACAGCAAACGAATGGCGAATGAACAGCAAACGTACGCTTTTTGTTTCCTGGTGCCGGACGACGCTTTGTACTGGGGGCAGGACACGGAATTTGTGGGAATTATAGTGAGCCGAGCGAGCTTAAGGGCTTTAATATGCAGAGCGGGTGTGCGGGTCCTGGCTCAGGGCGATCCATCTGTTGTTTTCAGACAGCGCCTCCGTGAAGCTGGAGTGACCCAGTGCGGTCGTCCCGCTCGGGCTCACATATTGCCGTTCCCCACGGGTGGCGTGGGACTAAAAGGAGCCCACAGGGATAATTTCATTAACAGGATTCAAATTTAGACGGCTTTCTCTTCAAGAAAAGGGCCCGGTGATTCAAACACTACTGCCAGTTCTGGGGGAGGGACACCAAAAAAAAAAATAAATTAAATAAATTATTTTCATAATTAAGGTCTTACCTCAGAACTTGGCAATAAGAATGCATTTTGCAATTATAATATAATCTGAGCATAATCTGCAGGATCAAATGCTACAACATTTAAAAGCACGACTGCTTTTTTTATAGATGGTGCACATCTGAAAAATGTCAACATGGTTTTTTTATTGGCAAACCTAGGCCTCACAGAATATGCAAAACTAAGCAAAGTATAATAAAAGTATAAAAAAAAAATGATGCTCAACCAATAATATATTGAAAGTGAATCTTCACAATGCTACAAAAACCTGCTTGTATTTATATTCAGTTGGGAGGGGGGGGTGTATCTGAAGGTAATTTCGCTGCCTTTTAAATTCCAGCTGCCTGTTGGGTCTATCAGGTTTGCTGCTGCAAGACAAATAACAAAGGTGATTCATTCAGGCAATTTCGATCCAAGGGGGGTTCTGCCAGCCAGGAAACGCACCTAACGCACCATGTACACAGAAACGCTGGGGATGGGAGAGGCTCTCGGGCCGGAGTCCCCAGGGCCCCGTTACCGCTACGTTTGGCCGCGATCTGTCGCAGCAGAGCATAAGCGAGGAGAGCTCAGGTCACCCAGTGAAAAGCCTAATTGGAAGACCTTCGCAGCTACGCTTTTTTTTGGCATTTATTTAAGCGCCATCAACAACACAGGCAATAACAGGACTAATTAAGAGGGAAAACTTCTACATCAGGGCAGCAAGAACGGCAGGGGGGGGAGGGAATTGGTCGTGTATCCAGAGAGAGGGCAACCCGGGCCAGAGAAGGCACAGACGTAACAAAGGGAGGGCTACACTTATAGGGCTCACTCCGCTAAAATGGTGAAATAAAACAATGATAACTAAATCATGATTCAGTACAAATTACAATTTCTGCTGTGAGTGAGAATATACCACAGCAAAATAATCTGGGACAATAGCATCAAAGCACAGGAACTATCCAAGAGACAAGTCCAGTAATTCACTATGATACAACTGAGGGCTACAACTGGAGGAAACGCACAAACATGACTCCTCCCTGTAATCCCCACACGCTAAGCAAAGACTGCCCTGCAAACATCACCTCTGATCGAGAGCCTTTATTCATCCATAATTAATGCAGTCGTCCAAAGAGACACATATTACAAGCCTTTTAGCCAGCTAGTGGTGTTATTTTGTTCGCAAATAGACAACTAGCATGGTTCTGGGAGAGGTTATCGAGATCCACTGATCTGTTTTCTGTTGCCGATTAAATCCTACGGACAATGCGTTTGTTAATTTAAATACTTCCAAAAAAATATGGAACATATTTTGTCATTACCATACATCTTCAATGCCACACACTCTACTTAGTGTTGTGCTGACAATCTCCTTTAGCTGCAACTATATTCCTGGTATACCTGGACATTTGGGCCATATTCCTGAATTTGATTTTACCCGGACAGCTGGGTTTATAACTACAGTCTTTCATACAAGTAAAGCTCCAGTCAGATCCCACTAAGGAACAGACATATTTTCAGTCAAGTCTATCCTACTGCCCAACATATATCTTTCATGTCAAAATATATCTGCTAATGTGTAGTGCTCCTGCGGAGATTGTTTATTTGTGTCTACATTACGGTTTTCTCCTGTCTCAGCATAACAGAACCAGCCTATTTCAAAATGTACAAAGCACAAACGTAGTATTGTGAAAATACAAATGTCCAAACACACCAATACCTACATCCACGAACAGCGGTTCCCTCGACAACAACAAAGGTGAAAAGAAAGCAAGTCCAACGAGATGCCCCTCGTTTTCAGGCTGCGTCGACGTTCGCGTGAGCCGGGAATTGGTATTATTTATGGAGATGGGGGGTGGAGGGGTCCATTCCCTAGTGCATGGTCACACCACAGCACCTTTTGTGGGGAGGGGCGTGACATCGAGGAAACTGCCAGAGAAGAACTGCGACATGGGGCAGGACCGAGCGATCAGCCCATTACCACCAGAGCATGGCTGACAGACAAAGCTGCCCTCGCCAGTCAAGAGCAGCTACACAGGACATGGCCGGTTTACAGGTGCAATTCAACCCGGCTTCGCGAGGAAACACCACTGACATGCAGCTGGCTTCAGCTTCTAACGTCACACCCGTGATAAGACGACCCAGAAGCCGTGATCTCATACTATCCAGTTTACCGGATTTTAACTTCATCGCACCTGTTTCCATGTTTCTGTCACACTTTGTGGGCAATTTTCTAGGGTTGAGTGCTATGTAGTCGAAAGCGAACTGAATTTCCACTTTGTAAACTCGGGGACTTAAGTCTTGATGCCAATAGTCAAAATATTCAAACTGGTAAAACACGTGAAAACAGCAGTTAAAGCACTAGCAGCAAGACTGTCTGTCAGGAAGAGAGGACCTGTCTGTCATGTGAAACGCCATCGCTGAACATCCATCATGGCTCTGGGAAGACGGACCCCAGCCATCCGTATTAAGTGCCTGATAGGCCGACCTACATCAGGCCGGGTGGTCAGACAGCCGCCTCAGCAGCAGCTGTCAATCAGGCCGCGTCCCCAGGAAGGATTTAACTGCTGTTAAGCTCCAGCTGCTTTTTCAGCAGACAACTTGTTTCCCCTAAAACTTCTCGTGACATACGCATCTTCTCTTCATCCTTTTATCTTCAGTTCTTTGTAAGCTCACCTTACTCCGCTTCTGCAGCCTCTTGGGCGAGAGGCTCCTTGTGCTGGTGGGAGAGCCTCCACACACAGGGCCATCTTCATCATCCTGCACAAACAGAGAGTTTCAAAGGCCCTTCATCAGCATGAACCTCGCCTCTAGATCATTTCCAAGGTTAACATCACTCACAGTAGGACTGGGTGATATGCCCTAAAAATTATACCAAGTTATTGTCGGAGAAGTTAATAATATCCATTTTTATCATGATATTCTAATATTCACATGTGGAAAACACAAAATATGACAGGTGGTTTTGAGTTTTTCTGATTATGATGACCAAATTGTTTCACTAATAATTACGGATCACATGACTGATAATGATAAATTATGCCAACAACAACTCAAATCTAAATGGAATTTGTATAAAAAAGTGCATTATAATTATCCAAGAAAACAAGTGTTTAGGTTATATCACGATATCATTCAAATTGATGACAATATGAATGTTCGCAATCGTGATACTGTACTTTATCGATATATATCACCCAGCCCTAATTCACAGTGGAATATTACAGGGAATAACAGGAAATATTAGTTTAAGACAGTGATCTAATGTATCGAATGTTTGTATAATTTCTCTAACCTACATGTAAAAAAAAAAAAAAATCAGTGATAAAAACTGCAGTTACCACTAACAAAAAAAAAAGTGTTTTTTGTATTTACAGTGAATCCAGACAGCAACCTTTTTATTCCATAAAACAAACTTCTAAGATCTTGCATTAAAGTGCCGTTAAATGTGAAAGGCAACCCTTTCGCTTGACAGTTCAAGCTGCAGTTGCCTTATCGAATGGTTCAGCCCTTTAAGAAAACCTAAGCTTTGAAAGAACTGACAGCTCACTGATAAAATATGCAAACAATAAAAGGCCTTGCAGGGTCAGGACGACATGACAGACTAGAGCCAGGGGCCTACGCTGCAGACAAAACAGCATTACGCATACTCCAAATCTGAAAGCCTGATTGCTTCACTATGCAAGGTGTAAGATTCTATGTCAGCGCCCTGGTACCCAGTTCAGCCCAAAAACGGTCTGATCTAAATGACTCACCCTTTGCTTCAGTCTGCTCTTCATTTCTTTTATTCCTTGCTTGGCATGGCTCTTGGCCTTTGTTCCGATGAAAAGGAAATACAATTAGCTATGTCGACAAAACAAGAGAACGCAGGCTGGAGTGGCGAGACAAGCAGAGGCACTTACGTATCGATAAGCAGTTTTTACAGCTGGACTGGCCTTTGTGACAGCAGTGTTTATGAGAGCCCCTCCTTTCTAAGGGACAAAAAATGACATTGTATTTGAGTAAAAATAATCTTACATTAGCTATTACAAGGTAACAGCAGTCAAAGTTTGTAAAGAACAATGAAACCTGAGGATTTCTCTTTCAAATGGCAAATATATTAGAAACAAAGCCAGACTTCCTCTCCATGTTCTCACCCCAGCAACACCTCTTACTGAAAACACTTTCTTACACACTTCTGTTTTACCACGGGAAGGGAACCTGTGAGTGAGAAGCTTGAGACCCAAGTGTGCCCTCGCTGTTTAACCATTAATCGAGGGATTATGCTTTTGTTTCAACAGAAGACCCACCTGCCTTGTCAAGAGTATGTGCATATTTATGTCTGTGGTCGTAAAAGACCAAATCATTTGTTGAAGCACATTACAATATATGTGATACAATGTACTTTACAATGTGTATCAGACAATAAACAGGGTTTTCATGTCAAAATGTATCACATTACTATACAATACTATGCATCAGGAATGGTACCAAGATAATATTAATCAGCAATTAAATACATGCATATAATATTAATACTTAATTGAAAAATTAACCTAATGTATAAATAAAACATGCAATATTTACCAAGACCAGATTGCTTACCTTCACTGTTTGCATCCATTGCTGATATGATCTTGAATTAGCTATAATGCAATTAATGCAATTAAATATTGCTACACAAAATACTGTTACACAAAATGTGAGAATGTCTGTGAACAGGACTTTGATAATGCAGTTTCATCTAATTGAATGAAATGGGAATAAAATGACAGTACTACTGTTAATATTATGTTCAAAGTAGTAATTATTATCTTTCGCCTTATTATACTTATTTGTCCTTGTATCTTTTGTAAATGTTTAGTTGTATGTTTAATTTGCTTATGTCATGACACCACCGGCACCAAAAGAAATTCCTCGTACTTCTCTGTACTTGGCAAAGAAAAAAAAATTCTGATAAAAAAAAAAAAAAAAAAAGATTCTGATTTTGCAGCCATGATTTTACCCTGTCATCACATTGCAGTGTGCAGAGCAAATCCTTAATTGGTGAAAATCATGGAAATACTGGACTTTGGAAAGAACGAGTTCTTAGAGGGAAAAAAAGGCAATGAGATACTAAGGGGAATGGAAAAATTCCAAGCTTGTGTGTTTCAAAGAAGCAGAAAGGTGGTCACTCACATCCACAGAACCCCCCTTCCGTGATCTCCTCCTCAAAGAGATCCGTAAAGCCTCGTCCGGCGTTCAGTTTCGCCAGCCTGCCATCGATGAACTGCAGCCGTGAAACAAAACGAAGACCAATGTTATTGGGGGGGGGAGACTTTTCCTTCTACCTGCACAACACACACTGAGGGGGTCCACACAGACACATACATACACACATCAAAATTCACAACGGCTGCCAGATTAAGGACATGCTTTCCAGACAGCCCACCATGCATTCTGAGGTCTCATGTCCTCCTGTGCTATGGAGAGCTGACAAAACCCCATGAAATAAACAAGATGTCACAGCAGAGCATGTCCCCCTTTAAAATGTAGACTTGCACATGGATTATTACACACTCATTGACCCGTTAACTTTTAATAAGACACTTTAATTGAAATGAAGCCTTACCACGGCAATAAAAGAAACCCTTTCTGATTGGTGGCAGGGTATTACAATAATATGAAGAATGATTTGTTCTGCTGCAAGTCACAGGGTTAAACCTGAGACTGATAAATTTAAGGGTGATATAGAGTGAGCCAGTATAACCAAGGAGAAGCTAGTGCGGAGTCCCTCGCTGAAACATTTACTAAGCTGAAAGACATTATTGATGGACGGGGAAAAAAATAGTGAAGAAAAAGTCAAAGGGACTATATCGCACTTTTCTCTTGGAATAACATCCACTTGTTTTACAGAGCCGCTGCCAGCGATTACCGTGTGTCTGCAGGCTTATTGAAACGGCAGAATTTGAGAGATACAGAAACCACATGGCACAGTCCAAGGTCAACTGCGCTTTAAAGGACAAGGAACACACACAAATAAAAAAATGAGCAGGAACACGTGCATATCGCAGGCTGAAATCCTAAACAGGCAATAAAATAAAGCAAGAATAGTTGGTAGAGCTAGCTGTTTAACAGACATTACAAATGATCCCTTTGGATGAGCAGAGTGGCCAGGCCGCTCAGGATGTAACTACACGGTAAGGTTTCATGTGTTTCTTTGGATTTATAAATATCTGTTTTATTATTTTATGCAAGAAAATCAGAAAGAATAGGTTACAGAAGAGGTTACGAAATATAACATAAAAAAAGCCGAAACATCAGGCTTGTCATGACCAGAACCGTGTGTACAAGAGAAGCAATGGTGAAACTGTGGCTTCGTTTGGTTCAGCATCTATAACCCACCGCCAGGCCGGGGCAAAGAAAGCAGACTGCTACTGGCATGTCTATTCTGGGCAGGACTGCTTCTGAAGAGAAGCAGTTCATGGTCAGATCGGTCTATGGTAACCAGAGGCCATGTTCCTCTCTTAGAAAGAAGAAAAGAGGAGGCAGCAGTGATAAAGGAAGCTAAAGGAACCCGAGCTACTGCAGAAGAAGGGGGAGAAGAGCGATGGCTTTGAACTGCCGGTCACTATCTTCTCCGGGAAGGTTACGCATGTGCTGAGTGTCAAAGCACAGCTTTATAAACTGCAGAATTCTTTCCCCGGCACAAAGGCGCAGCTGGTGTACAGTACATCCGGTTTAAGGCTACACGCTTTACTGGAGGAAGAGCTTCTCAAAGCGTGAGCCTGCCAAGACGCATTGACAGCTTGCATCCACAATCAGTGACAGTTCCCACTGATAGTACGTTCCCGAAGATGAGTCTAGAACTAAATGATATTACAGGAAATAATTGGCTGACTATAGCTCCATCAAAGCCATTACACACTAGACCCCCCTCAAAGCCTTTAGCAAACATATCAAGTAGAAGTCCAGAATGTGAGCATTACATTATGCAGATAGCTGTCGATGTTATTTTTAATCATTTTCAGTGTTACTCCTCACACCACCAGCACACAAATATAAACATGAAGCACTGTGAGAAAATCCAGTAAGAGATAAAAGTAAACATACAGCTATGGATTTCCTTGACACACAACAAATACTCATGCCCTACATGTAAATATATATTACATACACGCATACCTGTTTGAAGAGCTGGAGGTTGACGGCCATTTCGAGGAAGCATCTCATAGTGCTGGAGCGATGTGCCACAAAGCTTTCTTCACAGAAGGTGATCGGCTCTCCCTGTTTTTTTTTGGGGGCGGACAACAACAAAATCATGACAACAGTCTAAACTTCAACATCAATTCCTCACACACGTGATTAGGCGAAAGGATTTGCATTTCATGTCTGGCACGGCCTTTTAAGTGTGCAGATAAACTTCTACCATTCATATTTAATCAATTATTTACATATTTTACAGTTATTTCTATTCCCTTTTCCTAGGGGATAACTTAATTTAGTTTAAACAAGATTTACAATCAGAAAATGTTGATGCCCAAAGAATATCAAATGGCGACAGACACGATCATCTGCAAGTGCACTGAATTACCAGCTAAACTTCAGATTTTCCAGTCTGGGCTCCCCCCTATTCACTGGCAGCTCAAAACTGATTCCAGGTTATATTTCTAAACATCTACCTTAACACCTCACAGTCATCAGGCTGTGGAAGCGTGGAACACTAATACCTTTTGATAAACAGCAGCGACTCAGATGATGGCACAGAATGGAACAACTCAAAAAACTTAGTGAACTCAAGCAGACTTAGGAGAAGGTTGCCCTTGAAAACACCCCTCATACTCAGAAATCAGTCAAGAATGAATGTTAAAACATGTGGGGCAGAAAATAAAAATACAGCAATCAAATCAAAATCTGCTGTCAGGTTTGTCAATACTGAAGACCTAACAATGACATCCAGGGGCAGAACTTTCGCAACAGTAAACAGTAATTACCTATGTCTTTATATGAACACATTACTCATTCCTTCAGCTGGATCTTAACTAGCCAATTTAAAGCGGAGTGCGTCTCCTTTTTATAAACAAAAAAAGGATTATTCTAATAAATTCTACAGCAGAATATTTAGTAGGGAGCATCTCTCAACTTTGGCATCGGTTTGTATCTCGTTTGACTGGTGAGGGATCGTCCCTCAAGCCTTGGTCTGACTGAGTACCTTATTAACTGTGTTTCTGGGTGTATCTGATCTTCTTCCTCCATGAGTCTCAGAGCTGGCCCTATTAAACCGGAACATTTGCATACCATGCTTGCCACTTAAAGGCATACTCTGAACTGCGGCTACGTAACTTATATCACCGAAAAAGAAAAAAAAAATGTGTGAGCAAAACATTAATTCTAATTATGTGGTAAACCTGACATTTTCCATTACTGTGAAACAATATACTGAATACTAAAGAGGTATAGTGTTTTGCGATTTATAAACAGCTCAGAAATACCTTCTGATACACTACATATCTTGACATTGAAACTGGACCATGCAGTTATTCCATAAAGGTATTCAGAAGAGAGGCGGCCTGCCTTGTGCTGGAATCTCGCTTCCCCTGGATCTCTTACTCTTTAACTGCGCCCTGCTATGTATGTATGACTGGAGCCCAGGAGCAGAAATATCTACATCATTCCTGCCTGAACAGCCTTAATTCATCTCCAAGAAATGCATCCGTTGATTGACAGCAACCAGGTGAAATCTTACAGGTTTGTATCGCAGGGCATCCCGATAGGATCCGAAAAGGGCAGCCTGAGCCCGGAGGAAGGCCTGGGCCACCCCGCTGCCTGTCGCCGTCGACTGCTTCTTCAGCTTGCTCTTCAGCGTGGAGATCTGGGCCAACGACAGGGATGGGGACGGAGAGGAAGAAGAGAAAAGTTAAATTAACACCTTTGAAATTGGTGGAAAGACTCAAATCCCTATCGGGGTGTGAAGTGTCACATTTGCAGGTCAGCCAAAAAAGGCCCCTCCCTCCCAGATAGCTCATCCTTTGTGCTGCAGGGAGCACCTGCTGGTCTGTTAATTGAGGCGAAGTTGTGTGTGTGTGTGTGTGTGTGTGTGTGTGTGGGAAGGGGGGAGGCTTGCAGTGCATTCGTTGGTGACGGGCGGAGACAGTCCATAGCACTTCTTCAAGGCTTCCTAAATAAGCCCAACATAAATAAAGCACTAATTATAACATCCGCCATTCGCCACTCCAGTGCAGTCTGTCGCAGGATCAGTGCTACAACAAAAGCAAGCACAGTACAATGGGAAGCGGCTCTCCTTGTTAGTAACAGAGGACTTCCTTCCTGGATGCTGCTGCTGTCAGACACTGCCTGTTACACAGCTTGCACCTAGGCGGACAGCAAGTCTGGTTTGGTTGTGCTACCTTGGTAGCAAAAACAGTACAGTCAGGTCCAAGGGGAAATTAAATTAAATAATCATTATAAGCACAAAAAGACACTTAAGCAATTATCTGCATAATGCAGAAGATTCACTTGTATAGATTTTAATGTGGAAATTTTGCTAAATAAACACTTTTGCATTTAAATTATTAAGCTGCCCCCACTCCAAACAAACTCTCTCCTATGCCCTTGAATCTGATCCAAGCCACTCCACCATGAATCTGACCAGTGTGGCGTCCAGAGCATGTGACTCTTCACAGGAGGAGAGCTGATTGGACAACCAGTGCAAGTCACTTTCCAGTGGGAGTTAACCATGAGCTGACAGGAGGAGACAAAAACACTATTAACTTCATGATTCAGAAGTAACATCGAAAATACCGATGAATCTGTAATTATGATCATCTGCATGCGTCTTTCAAAACTCGGGTTAAAAAAAAGCGTAGCTTCTCATTATACAGGGATCCCTGTTAATATGGAATAAACTGGAAAATTGAAATACACTACAAGTGTGATGCCTCGATCAGGGCTTGATTCGTGTGGAAGCAGAGGGCAGGGCCCGGAAATCAGACCCTCAAAGCTCACTCATATCACGGTGCAGTTGGCACACATCTGAGTCACGTTACGGGAAGACGGAGCAACGAGAACAAAATTCACCAACCGTCAGAGTCATTCTAATGTAATCATACCGTAAAAAGAACAAACTGCCTTTTGAACAGAACCGACCACCAGGCAAGGAATGAAGACATATCATATATAGGTAAAGGTAGGCAGGAAAAAAAAAAAGTACCCGATTAAAAACAGAGTGAAAAGTGACAAAACTGTAATACCATTGACATTTAAAAATCAAAACCAACAATTTGGCTCTGACAACGGCACGTGTATATTATCTGGCATGCAGCGGTACCGCGGCACTGTTAATTAAATATTACCTTTTGAATAATACTAACAAGACAGAAACGAGGCATCAGAGAGAAGCTTAGCACTACAGGTGATAAACCTATTTGGCAGTGACATTTTTTTAGTGTAAAGTCACATCAGCTATGATCTGATCAAAGAAAGATTCCCCCCATTGGGTCCAATTATAACTACGGGATCGAAGTGGGGAGGGGGGGGGGATCATTGAGTTATGATATTCATAATCTATGCAGGGAGGCCTTTCCAGTATAGGTCTTTTCCCCATAGCTGTGATCTTTTCAATTTACATCAATGGGGGACGGAGCCAGATAAAAGCCTGCCGTCCGATTCGCTTAGCCCATAGAGGGCATACACCGAGCCTCATTAAACTCTATTCCATTAACTTCTGAACAGGGTTTGAAGTGCACCACGTAAAGATCACGGGTCAGGGGTCGCCCAGAAAACAGATCTCCATTTAACTCACCAGCTGGAGATGATAATTAGCAGGTGCATCACTGTCATTTTAAAGGATATCAGGCGTTTTTGCCGTGGGGTTTTACTAGATGTCAGCCGCCGCTTGATACAATTCTGAAGAACAGCTACAGATACCCACAAAATGTACATCAACAAACACCCCTTTCTGGATTTCTTTAAAAAATAAACAAACAAAAAAAAAACAAGTGTTACATTTAAAAGTTCATGCGGGGTTTGCCGATTTCTTAAGCAATTTTAAACATTTTAAATTACGATCGCACACAAACCATTTGTTAATCTGGTTTGTTATTTAATCCAAGTCATTTACTGGATGCAAAAGCTGCATATTTAGTCATTTTTTCCATTAATGCTAAAATGAAAAATCATACATTCTGAAAGTCCTCTGTAGCTGTGAGGTTTATGTGGGGGACATGACAGACAGGAGACGGCTGAAGACGACCCACAGCATCCAGCAAGCCTGGGAGGTGTATTTCTACACCAGTGCCCCATCTTGGCTGTACTCCACTGCATCCCCATCTATCACACAACACTGATCAGTATTAAAAATGGATGGATATCCTCCTCCTCAATATTATTGCAAATCCTCCGTTTAGTTGTTAATCTGTATACAGATGCTGACAGACTATTGGACAGTTCCAGCTTTGTAAACGCCGTCACCTGCTGCAATGTGCTTATTCGGATCGGTGACTCATCGCCGTCTGTCAGTGGAAATGTCAACAGGCCAAAAAAAACGGCAGCTAGTGTGTCTTACTCAGACTGGATATCAGCTACGGCATTAATTTGTGCTGCAGTGTTTGTGGGAAAGAGCTGACGATGCACTTTTAGACACACCCACTTTCACAAACCAGTTCACCTTGATATCCTGTATTTATAACCAAACGAAAGTGCCTTCATACCATATAGCAAATATAACACGTTCATCAAAAACTAGGTAAATATGGTTTAAATTAGTAGGAGAATCATGTACACTGTAAAATAACACTTGTGATTTCAACAGCAACAGAAACAAAAATGTAAAGGGAGCTTTCTCCTATACAATTTTACCTTAAATCGCTAATTCAAGATAAAATGTTACGGAACAATTAGTAAATAGTAAACTAAATAGTAGCTGAAAAATTTTAACTGTGTATATATACTTCTATCCATCTTCCAGTTGGTTATCGAAAGCAATCTTCTCTTCATGACCCTGCACATACACACTCATCTCCAAAATTGTAAATTCACAAGTACAAAACCCCCGAATATTAACACTCACTCTCTCTCTCTCTCTCATATATATATATATATATATATATATAAATTTTTTGAAATTGAGAAATTCAACTCTATTTTTGCATTTCTGTATCGTAAGTGCACCTTAAATATTAAAGGATCACATTAACTAGAAAGACTTGGCTTCTGCCGGATTTCCCACGCCGGATGTACGTGCTGCAGATCGCCCAGAGATGTGCAACAGGTGAGGAAACCTTCAATGAAAGATGTGGCAGCACGTCTAACTGCCGTCTACACTCGGCGTTAAGTTTGCCGGAGCGCCTCGCTGCCGCTTTAGCTCGCCATTGAGCGGAGTCGCACAGCCGCTTCTTTCACACACCGTCACTGGAAACGGAGGGAATGACGTTTTGTGTAGCGCCGCCGCGCCGGGATGTTACACAAATACGGTTTCGGTGCATTTCCGCTGCAAAGATGACAACTGACTTATGCGGTATGGGAATTCTGTGTGTATATGCATATATTCGCCAACTCCCCAACTCAAGGAATTAAACTAAACGTGTGCACCCAAAGATGATTTAATACGTATTTCAGTTACGTTCGTTCAAATAACATATTAAAAGTCCCAAGCGCTGGTACTGTTTTAGCCATGAGACCCATCTACTGTATAAAATCCATTTTAAAAGGTAAACTTTAGCCACTTAATAAACATATAATGCATAATTCAAATTCGAACTGCAAGTTGCATAAACACAAATACATTCGTCATGCATCGTAATCTGGACAATTTTTGAATGGTTTTAATGCGATTGCGACATATTCTCACATATTTCTCGATAATGGAAAGATGTACTTTACTAAAACGACTAAAACAAATAGCAAACAATGTCGTGTTATAATACATAACATATATATATATTTTCACGAAGATTGTATGACCTTCATTTACTATATGTAACTCGATTAATCCGAGAATTACTGACTTGGAAGATGAAATTAAATGATTTTCTTGTAGCCTACAATCATCAGGATCGCGCACAGGAAATAAGTGAACTAAATTCTATAGTTAAATCAGCAGCACAATGCTATTTAAAATGTATTTATGGGTTTAAATAGTGATTAACCCCATGGCGGATTCTGACGGACATTTTGACCAAAATGCAGTTTTCACCACGGACATTAATTGTACTGTAATTAAAAACGTAACCTACACAGGATTCCTCACGCAGTTCATTCTGCAGTCGTCATAGACGAGTCTTGCCAGAGACACGTTTGTCCGTGCAGGGAAAGATCGATGATCTCGGGTTTTAAGTTTCTTTTCGTACAATTCAATACTGCTCAGAAGAACTCAAATATGATTCAAATAGGTCTGTTCAAAATCTAAAATCAGTGAACAAAATACGCTACGGCCGGGTTAATCAGCATTAATTTTATAAGATTTATTAAGACATTACATGCACAAAGCTTATAAATATTGGTTAAATATATTTTATTGTCATTAATAGGCATGTTAATAATCAGTTGGAATCATTTACCTATTTGGATGTTCAGATGAGAAGGAATTGTTTTTTTTTTTATTATACCAAAATTCACTATATATGCGCATGTCTTTAAAAATTCAGCATACTATACAAATCTCAAGCTACCTTTAATTTCTGGGAGTTCAGGAGATATACAAGTTACGTGTATATTTCATAATGAGATTGCAAAAGCATAAAAATTGGAATCTGCTCAGAGTCAGTCTGGCAAGATGATTATGGAACAAGCCAAATGCTAGTATTAATCTCTGTCGGACAAGGCGAGTTTGATGGCCTTTAATAAAAACACTGTTAAAGTAACTGACCTGTCTGCTATGAGAAGTATTACCCCGATTATCCCAACGCGTCAACAATAGACAGGCAATATACTGAAGTCACACTAACCATAAAAATGTGAAACTTTGACAAGATATTACAGAAAATGAACAAAATGTAAAATGAAGTCTGTATTGATTGTTAAATCAATTATATCACATCATTAAATGGGTTCTACAAATATTTTTTAAATTAAAAATATAGCATTAAATACTAACTCTAAAAAACCATGTCCAGTTATATGAAATAACAAAAACTTTAAAAAAAAGTTCCTAAAACACAGATACTATGAGGATTTTCTGCTTAAAAATATCAGTTAATTCTTTTACACTGTATTATTTATATTTACATATTTCACAAAAAAAAGTTATGGATATTTTTGGCAATTTTTTGTGTCACTAAGTAAACTTCATTCTAATACCAATTCAAATACATTTAAAACTACTCTTTCCCCCAGATGATTTACACAGATAATTTATTTACAACTACTCTCAAGGTCTGACATTCTTAGAATGTGTACCAATACAAATTTCTAACAAAAAAATACAATTAGAAGTGTTACTTAAACCCTGTCGAATGCTCTGTTTCCAATAAAAAGAACCTCCGAAATAATTATCAAAAGAGGGCTGCATCCGTTTCGAGCTCAGACCAATTATTCTTCCTATTTGTAAATCTTTAGGATTTTGAAGAACGGAACCGCTACTGGCGTGGAAGCATTTCTAATAGTCAATAAATCTAAAATATTATGTGTGAATTTCGGAAAAATGGCCATTAAGCCTGGCACGCCTCAGCCTAGTGTAGGGACTTGCATTAAAAAGGAGGCATGTAATTCAGGACAACTGTGACCTCTGACCCTTCTAAAAGTAGGACCACTGGCCGGACCATCTTAATAACACAATCCACATGGAGACGAACCTGCCCAGCTCATAATTAGCCCGATCTCAAAAGCTTTTACTTAAATTAATATATGGGCAAATTCTTTTTTTCTTCCCTTTTCAAAAGCATAGAAATTGCTTCCGGGTCCAGTTTTGTTATTCTGTAGTTAGGAAAGAAAATGCTGGAACTGTAAAGAATAATTTTCTCCCAATATCATATTCTAAAAGGATCTTTTACAGCACTGGACTTTGACTGGGGGAAAAAAAAACATCTTATTTAGGGCCAAAAGAAAAGAGTAGAGTAGAATATAAAACACACCACGTTCATTATAATTCAAATCGCAGTTTAGGCACATAATTAAACTGATTAGAAACACTCTCTTTGGAAGCTAAGCAATAACCTTGCATTGTTCCTGGTTAGTAACCGAGTTGCTAATTAACTTTACCTGAAAGCTGAAGAGGAATGTGCACACACAGCTACGCGCCTTTTTGCTGTGATGAGCTCTGACGATTTAACACGACGAGCAGGGTACATTTTATCATTACCTGCTGAATGATGGCAACCCGAGATCAAAGAAAGCATCCGGCTGCTGCTTCATTCATTAAAACGGTGAGAATAAAGGATTCCTCCCTGCCTGGCTTCCCATCCCTTTCACAGCACAGTTTGCGAAATAGTTTATAAACAAAATCTAAGCTCGGCAGGGGCAGCGTGTAATAAATTCATGGGTGATCAATACAACCAATCCATCCAAAAACACACACAGCAAAGTGTGTGTGTGTGTGTGGGGGGGGGGGGGGTGGTCCTTTTTTATGTCTGCGCACGGATGACAGGCATTTTTTGACCCTAATGGTAGCACCATTTCCCATTCTACTGACCGGTGTCATCAGATCATTAATTAAAGGGAAAAGTGCTGGCAGGTGGCTGGAAAGCTAGAACTAGTAATTGGCTCCCTTCCTCCTCCTCTTTTCAGATTTCTGGCTCTTTTCTTCAGAGAGACAGGCCACTAGGCAGACAGAAATATGCCTACTTTGTTATATAATGATTAATATGAAGATGAAGAGATCGGCATTTCAGTGGCTTTGCTGGCTAATGAATACCACTGGCCTTTTAATGACATGCCACACGACTTCTAAGCACTGATTTGGAATGCGCTACTGATGTTGCGAGGCAGCATTTTAATAGTAAGAAAAGGCGCTATGCAGTCGACTGGATACACACACACATACACACACCCTCATTTTCTTTTTAAGCAGCTGAATGGTTTTTGGGAAAACGCTGCTTATATTTGTCAGCCCCACTTGCAGAGCTGGCCTTGGATGTGTAAACAGCGTCTTGGATGGGAATCACACACAAATAAGCAGACCAAGTAAGCCATTCAAAAAGCTACTGTTTGTAACGTTTCTGTCACGTTACATAATTCCTTTAAAGTATAGTAAGCTGTGACTACCATTTCAGAACTTACAGAACTACTTTACAGTGGCATTTTTCCAAAATTGGTTCTTATGCCAAGTTAAGATTGGAAATGTACTTAGAAATAATGGTTTAATAGATATTTCCAACCATGACAATTTATTAAACTATGCTGTTATCATGGGCAGAATAACTGTAATATGAGTCCGTAAATATTACAATAAATGTCATATTATTATTGCAATGTATATATTTATGATATTTAACCCCTATTACAGTGATGCAAAACTGTCACTTAATGTCATACTCCCTGCATGAGTCACAACGCAGCTGTGTAGCCAGAGGTGTATGTATTTTAGGTTAGTAGATACATACATGCACACTGTACATACACATTATATATACATACAGTGTGTGCATATGCAATACATATCAGTGGAGTCTTGCATGAGAACCACTGAACATTGTTGGGTGAGCAGGAAAGACGACAGATTCAAGGAACTTACCACATCACTTGGCAGGTTCTGCAGGTCATCCGTGGGGCTTTCCAGCAAGTTTGTATCAACGTTTAAGATGACCACATCTTCCAGGGATCTACTCTTAACTCTCTGTAACAAGAATATAATACTACACTGGTTTTTGTTCCTGTGCAAACACAATGTTACATTTTTTTTATTTCATAGACCCAAGACTACCACTGACTACAACAAATATTCTCTCAATAAAATTATAACCTATACTTCAGGTTAAAAGCAAAATTATTAAACCACTACCATCTGATACCATAGCTTATATCAATCTATTATGCCGAATGAATTGATGAAAGCTAAAAAGATAAACATTGAGAACGATATAGAACAAACGCAACCACAAAGCTGAAGAGTGATTTCTATTCTCATTCATTCAAAGCAAAAATATTTCAATGCACCCAAGAAGGAGAAGAAAAAAATCATTATGTATTTATTCCTATAGCTACTAATCCAACAATTATTTTTTATACTGCAGGTGGAAGAAAGCAGAGTGCAAATTCCTGGCTTGACACGTTCTGACAGTCACTGCTATGGAGACGTGCATGCAGATCTCATTTAATTATATGCACTCAGATAGGAGGACTGTCACTAATGGCACGTGGGATAAATACAGCCATCGCCAGCACTGTCAGGTGTATCAAATTCACATAAAGAACAGGGCCATAAATCAACTGCCACCCAATGCACTCTCTCAAAATAATGAAACAATAGCATTTTTTTTTTGGGGGGGGGGGCGGCTTTGGTTCAATTCTAAACACGTTTTATGGCCATGGAAACCTCATCATTCATTGTAAATATGTTTATAATTTCTTATGCATACAGTAATTTGCATTTTCACATTCAAGAATGGCTTTGGGGTTACAACTAAAGAAATGAAAATGAGGTTTTGCTAAACACTGTAATGAATACCGTTCAACAGGCATGGCAGAGAACATGCGAGGGGCAGGAAAACTCTCTGATAAGAAGAAATTGTTAAAAATTTAATGTTGTAAAATAGCTACATACCTCCAATAAACTGAGATGAACTCCAATGAGATACGGCATGGGGGCGCTGTGGGTAATTTAAAGAAGAAGATAAAAAATTAAGCTCCATAAATACGCTAATGGCTACTTAAATCCACTACTGATAAAATAAACACATTACAGCACGTTTCACTTGACTCTACATATTTTCTGTTATTCACAAATTTTACAAAATATTTAAACATGTTTCCTGCCATCTTAATAGGAAGACTGGGTTTTGTATTTCAGGCCTATTCTTGATGGTGGAGGAGGACTGGAAATGAGTAAATAAAACTACAAGCGCTGAGAAAGAGCATATCCATTGACAGTAGCTGAACAAACAAACCATGTGTATTCTGGGGGCAAAATGAATCATAGGCAAGGCAGCCTGCAAAGTGAAATTTTGTTACCCCACTGCAGTATTCCTAAAATCGTTATTTTACGCTCTAAATGCGATTAATTATAGAGCATTACTTCTCATGTTTGTGGGCAGAGGCTGCTGGACTCGGTAATTAGATGTGCCTTGTGTAGCCCAGTTGGTGTGGTAGCTGTTTACCGTGGTCGTGCAATCAGGTTTCACTGTAAATAAGATGCGTACAAGTCCCTGGTAGCATCTGCGCAGCTGTGTACACAAAGGACCCTATTCAACAGCCCCCTTTGCCTTAGCCTGCCATGAAATTTCTGAAATAATCGGCAGTAATTCAGTTGTAAGGATATAGAAATTTAAATACCATTTGCTTATTCTACTTAATAATTTAATATTTTATCGTGAATAATTTTTATACGAACTGGTCATTCTTGTTGAGCAGATTTATGCAATTATAATTGAATTCAAACACTTAATGGTAATATAAAAATGTATAAATATTTCACTTTGATACATAGCCATGGTGCACTGAGAAAGAGGAGCTTAAAAATCAAGCACTTAAATTGCCGAAAGAATCTGCCCCTTGTCACATCCAGCACCAGTCTCAGTAGCTGTGTCTGACATTACGTAGCTGTAGACGTCAACACTAATTGCAGTGAAGGACGGTGCATGTGGTGTGCATGTGTTTTCTAAGTGCACATCTCATCAAGGTACTGTATGTTCCAAAACCAGCCTAGAGACATGACTGATTAAAAAAAAATAAATTAAAAAAATAAAATAAAAAAAGCTTGAACGTCATGCTTAACAAGTGCAAAAGATTCAAGAAATACACTGACTTACATAACCAAAGTCTGTCCTTAAATGCACGGCAAGCTAGAGCAGGTATTAAGCACGTGTTTTAACAGTAACAGCATGTGCGAAACACATGAATTAAGATGAATATTTATAGGAGGCCATGAGATCTCTCCTGCGCGTTGCACAGTCATTGACTACGGGGCTCTGCTGGAGCGGCGGAGCGCGCGCGCGCGGCACGGGAGAGCCGCTGAGGAGGCAGCGGTGACCTTACCAGCAGTAATCCAGGAGATGTGGCGGAAGCACAGGGATGTAAATGTGTTGCCAGTGCATTGGATACAGCATGGCGGCGGACCCGTGAACGCATGCAGTTAACTGAAGGATGGAAGCAAAAGGACAACAAAAAAAACGCTTGGAGAAGCAGCAACTTCTGGGTCAAAAAAGGAATGTACTGCAACACGAAACAAACAGACGACTTTGAGGGAAACTGGGAGTACGGAAAACAACAGCAACAACAACACAATATACAGAACGAAATATAAACCCCTGTGCCTGCAGGTACCAGGGAATGAGCCAGAACTTCATTCATAAAACAAAATTAAAATACCACACTTGCTTTCAAAATATGAATATATCTGTAAATGAGTTTAATGTTGATATACAAATAAACCCAGAGTTGTAAACCATGTCAGTGTGATCGATGATGCCTGTGCCTCGTATTTGGAGGAGCTCCCCCCGCCGCCCCGTGGATCCTAATGACCGGCGCACTTCTGTTTGCTCATCTCCCAGATTAAAATAACATGATTAAATATGGAAAAAGAACAGAGGTCTGAAGGCTCCTCAGGGATATCATTAGGGCAAATTGCCAAAGAATGAAACATGAGCTCTCCGAGAGAGACTGCAAACTGGAATGATACCAGGGGACCAGTATGTTCGACAGTTGGAGCTCCGGTAATGTGCGAACTGCAGCTCGGGCTATCAGGAGACCCGGCTCTCCGACACGCACGATGTCACGACTGTCCGGCACGATGGCCGGGCTAAACGCTATGCAGCAGTAAGCAGAATACAGTCTCGGCACCTGCCTGCTCATCGGTGCCGACTGAAGATTTATGTATGTTTTGGGGGGGGGGGGTGAATCACTCACTTTTGCTGCCATTTTCCAGAAAAGAGCAGCTCCAGCCTCATAATTGCTAAACATTTATGACGACTGATGCCTTTCTTCATATTTTGTTACCTATGACATATTCTTTTGGGGCAATTTTCAAGCAAAGATCACGTTCTGTTTTTTTTTGTCATGTTAGTAATACAGACCTATATTAAATTCTAAACACAATTATATAAAAACAATGTACATGACATACCCGAACAAAAAATATTAAGAATAAATAAAATAAATATTTTATTTTTAATCCCGTGAAGAACTCTGATCTTAAGAACACTGCAATTTAACAGGAGAGAATAAAAACAAAGAAGGGAAAAGCTTCACACGTTCATCTAGCCAATGACAGTGTAAACACTTTGCCTCTCATCTCTCAGAGGAAATAATTCAATGGTTGGTACCATGAAGTAACGGCCCGCAACACTTGCTTACTAACGCCAATTACTTCACCACTGCAGCCAGGCTAGGCCAACTGGCTTGATTTATTCAGAGGTTTAAAGGGATTCTGGACTTCAGATAGCAGGGTGGGGGTGTAACCAAGATACAGTTAAAAGCACATCATGCATTTGATTCCTAGACCCCCCCCCCTCAAAACCCTCTGCTTGAGGGCAAGGCTTTGGTTTGCAGCACAAATAATTTCAGTGAAGGTAACCAAATTCAACTGTGCCGTTTTATTTAATTAGTAAAGCCTGAATCAAAAGACAAAAAGATAAGACAATCTGGTAACTTTGTGACCCCCCCCAACACATTTTCTAAAATCCAGTAGCACAAGTATCTTGATAAAGGATTGGCCAGACAAATAATGAATGTTGAAAGTCAAATAGTTTCACACAGAGAGATTCCTTTCAGTAAAGAATTATATAAACAATCCACTGGAACAGCAGGCTAGATTTCACCTGCTGAGATGAGTTTCACATTAACGAGATATCTGCACAAGCGGATTACTCTTCCGCCAAAACGGTATACAACTTACACTGAAAAAATGATGAAAAATTAGCTATTAGGCTATCAAAAGCTGATGGTCAATCCTACACCACATCAGCTACTTAAATACAAATACTGTTCTCTCATAATCCTTGTATGATTATACACATTGATTTACAAATCTATAAACCTACCATACTGAACACAAGAACAGATCCACAACATGAATGATACTACCTCATAAATGGTAACGTGAAAATCCGAGGTTATTTTTTTTTTTGGGAAATATTAAGTTTTAAAATATAGTTCCAAAGGAGCAAATCTTAACTATAATGGAGAAAGTATTTCACTGACAACTAATAGATGTTTTTCTGACATCATCTGTAGTCAAATAAATACAACCTCTTTTGCGAAAAAGCAGAACGGGGAGATTTGCTACGAAATGAAGAAACGGGTAACACACTGAATAAGGAGTGGAAATACACAACATACTGATATACAAAACGGCATTCTTGGGTTTAGAAATGAGTAAAAAAGGAAAAAGAAAAATTCTTTGGATGAGAATGTAAAAAAAAGGTAAAAAATTCCTACCAATAGCTTGACAATATCGCAATCAAACACGACTTCAAGAGAGGAAAGACATTTCCGCTTAGTCTTTTCTGAGGCTCCAATTACCACTGTTCTTTCTCCGCTGACGAATGCCTGCGCCCAGCCAGCTAGCGACACAGGTGGGCCCAGTAACAAGTAGGTGGCATAAAAGCGACCAGGAGGAGGTGCAAGCCTGGGAACTCTGGGTTAGACGAGGCCACACACACACACACACGAGAAAAGGGAGGAACCGCGAGCCAGGTGGCATGGATCGAAAAGTAACCCAGATTCACAGGAGACCTTAGGGAAGAGAACGCAGCCCTGTAGCCTGTAGACGGCACTCCACAGGGAAGAGGGGAGAATGAAAAGGGGGGTTTAAAGGGGGGGGGAATTTAAAAAAAGTGAGAAGTCTGAAGCAGAGCAACCTCTACGGCTACCACTACAGGCCATGGAGGATCAGTTCTCGTTAGCATAACACTGACAGCATGATGAGAAGGCTGCTGTCAGACTCAGGCTCAGCCGGGCCCACACCAAGGAAACGTGTGGCGGGCCCCAGTCGGCTAGTTAGGGGAAATCTCATGCAGTACAATTATACTGGCATGCGAGAAGCCGGCACGCTTGGCTGCCCCTGCAGCCGACGACACATCTTTAAAAAGGTGTGTGTGAGTGTGTGTGTGTGTGTGTGTGTGTGTGTGTATAAACAGAGTGGTAACTCCTCACCTCTGGTCACAGACCAGCAATAAGTCAACTGATGCATTGTTGTAAAATCATGATTTATGCCTCCGCTTTGAATGGGCGCAGCCGTGCAGTGATGTTCTGCTACACTGGCACAGCAGGCTCACCGGGGGCCTCGACTTTGAGGTCCGGCCCACAGCATGCATAATAAATGCACTTTCTGCTATTTATTTTTTAAATTTCTCTCTTTTTTTCCACATCCAGGCAACTCACTGGAACGACGGTGGCCTGTCCAGCTGGCCAATACAGCAGCCAGGACTGAATCCTCTTATACATCATTCACTTGGGAGACCAAGCCAAGGAGGGGGGAGTATTCACAGTGTTGCTTATTACTGTACCTCACTGCGTACTTTACTGCCTAAGCAAAGTGCATGTTTATGTATAGGTACAAACAGATTACACTGATCTAGATACACACATCCCAAGGTTACACACACACACACACACACACACACACACACGCACGCACACCTTATTCAAACCAATACAAAGTAAAGGTGGCTTTTCCCACAATGCATCTGTACATTAGCTTAATATAGCCATTTTAATGTACCTGCATTACAAAAAAAACAACAGGAGTAGTATTTAAATAGCATACACCTTATATGCTCCAGTGTCATGGAATGTGCAGTATGGGTGTAGGAAATGTGAGAGGGTGAATTTCATAAATCCCTCCCCCCCAGCATGGCATCGCCTTCGGGGAGTCCTCAGATCCTGCTGGACCGCAGCCTCTGCTCTGAGATAGTGAACTGGAACGGTATGAGATAGCGTGCGGATGACATCACTCACTCGCCCCCCCCCCCCCCCCCCCC
>JAODLC010000036.1:16028068-16057116 GCA_026781145.1 Hippopotamyrus pictus | reverse complement strand
TATACTCTAAGCAGCAGGTATAAAGTGGGCAATGTTCAGAGGACTCGCTATACTCTAAGCAGCAGGTATAAAGTGGGCAATGTTCAGAGGACTCACTATACTCTAAACAGCAGGTATAAAGTGGGCAATGTTCAGAGGACTCCCTATACTCTAAGCAGCAGGTATAAAGTGGGCAATGTTCAGAGGACTCACTATACTCTAAGCAGCAGGTATAAAGTTCTTGCCCAAGCTGACAAATCACCAAATGCCATTTGTTTATTTAAAAATCCTTCTGTTGCATCAGTCTGCCCACATACAAGCAAATAGAAATTGTAAAGAGAACTAATATGGACATTTAACATAACACATTGTTCAAAAGCAGCACAGACAGCAAAAACCAGACTTCTGCATATTGGTAACATACTTTCTGTACCTTGCGGCTGTATGTAAAAGAATTTCCCTCTGGTATCAATAAAGTATAGCTTATCTTTTTCACATCACAAGCTACTGACACTCACAACTGTGAACTTACAAAACACTTAAGTCAAAAAGCACTTAAAAAGCTACACACTTTTGATTAAACCATATTCTTCCCTCGTCATTGTGGACATCACCCAAAAAAGAAGGCGTGGCCATACAAGAAGCATAATTAATACATCAAGCAAGAAACGGGGGGTTACATCTTCAATGATTTTGCCTACATGTGGATCGTGGAACATGGACTATTTCATTTACACTGTGCTAACTGAAAAATCCGCAGAAATACTTTTATTTTGAAATCCCCAGAAAGACTTTTATTTTGAAAATGAAAGCATGGGAATACCCTACTATGTCATTCTCCAAAACACGAGAATTCTTAGCCAAAACACAAAATGATACAGTGCTTGAATTTTGAGCAAATGACATACCGAATAAGTTAATGTAATTAAAATCACATAATTTATAGCTCTGATTTAATGATTCCTTAAACATTATCCTCAAATATAATATGGTTACAATTTTAAGATCAAATAACACAAAACTAGATAAAGTGCCCTTAAATCTTTCAACTTTACTGCACATAACCAATTAGTATAATGACATATACATTCATTTCTTCAATTGTTTTGTAATTGTTTTACTCCACAACCGATTAAGCACAACAATAATATAATATGAGTCATTAATTGTTAGTCACTGCCACTAAAAGCCCACACCATCTACCCCATTAAGCATACTATGGTTACCAATTAGGTGAGTATCCTAGTCAGGTAATTCCACTGGGGACCTGTCTTAATGTATGTAGTGTAGGCTATGTATGAACCGTATGTAAGTGTACAAAAATATAGGATGAAATGGAATTCAAAACAGTGCTTCACGATCCAGCTGGAAAGATGCGATGCATTCAGTATCGCTCAGCAGAAGTACGTCAAAACGAAGGTGTCTCTGTTGCACTCTTGCAGGACTGTAACTACATGCACTGCTGCTAATTACTGCAAGGACACACTACTAATTTTGAACCTCTTTTTTTAAACTCATTTTAACTACAAGAATGATTTTTTTAATTGACCAGTCTTAGCCTAGCTGATTCACCTACTAGGTGTGTTGACAAGGCAGATGTCACTTGAGTCATGCCTAATGGTAATATATTTTGTATATACTTCTATATTTCTGCATATGCTGTTGCATTACATTGTTCTTATGCAATTATGTAAATGATTCATATACATTTTGAATTGTATCATGCATTTAGAAACAAATGCTACGTTAGAAAGTTTTGTTTTGTTTTGTTAGATGTTCGACTTTCTGAAAACTGCAATATTGTGTTTCGCCAAGTAAAGACGCCTGACTTAATGCCGCTCTCCAGAGCACATAGTAAAAAATACACTTAAGCGCACTTAAGTCAGTGGCAGAATGTACTTAAGGGTCATTTACGAGCCACACGCCCATATTTTGGTGTTTCTCTGCCCAAAGCGTGTATCTACCACTTATGTACACTTAAACCCCACATCTTAATGCTGGGATAACATGCTTAAGTCAAAAAAGTGTGCAGTTAAACGCTTGTTTCACTTAAGTGCATGGAAAAATCGACCTGTTAGTCTACAAATGGATTTTAGAAAAGGAAATGAAGCTCTTACTACACCCCCAGCACCTTTTATTATCAGGACATTTCATATATACAGTGCAGCTATATGACACACTACTCACACAGAATCAGATTATTCCAGTTATACATTTCTTGTTATATGAAGAATAACAGTGCTGAACACAATTCCCCCCCAATACTCTTTTCCAATAAACCCCGAATTTAATTCTTTTATTGACTGTGGCCCGTGAAAAGTCAACACCACTGGTGACCTGTATTTAGGCCCCACTCAAATAGTAATAATCTGCACTTTTTACTTTTTCCTCCCCTCTAAGTTGTCATATGAATAATTGTAATCAGTCTTGCCATTTTAAGCCACATCATTTTGCAAAAACCAACTCTAAATGGCAGCAGGCTTAGCTAAATCTAAACGGCATTCTGGAATATATGTAAATAAGTGTTTTAATTAAATTGTTTCTGCTTCCCATGGGTGGGGATGGGCTGCAGTGGCAACACGGAGCTACTGTTACAAGGGAAGTTTACCTGCTGAATGGATAAACTGTACAGAGGCCAATTAAACCCATTTGTGTATCAAAATAACCTCAAAGTGCTCACCTGGTGTTTACATAAGTAGTCTGCCAGTGTGTTTAGCAGCTTATAGTAAATCTCAAACCATGGGAGATAACTGAGGAAAGAGAGAACACATTGCATTCAGTTAAACAAACACACATTTAGCAATTTCTGTCTTCAAAACAAACAAGAAATATTTTGACCTTTCCATTCCAGTTCGCAGTTTTGTTCTCTCCATAAACACCTTAACAGCACCCTTGTGATTGCAATGGTATAGGATAAACAAAACAAAAACAGGAACAAACATATAATTACAAAAATAATACTGTGAGAGCATCAACCCAGTCCATAAATGTTCAACTCAAAACACCATCTTTCATTTGATATCTTGATGGTTTCATGGGCTTAGCTCGTATCTGTGCTATTCTCCCATTTGGCCTGGCATCGGATCATTCCAGGGGAGTTACGCTATACTGCTCCCTATTAATCTACAGTTAAATCAGTGGTATTTTTTTTTAGAATTCCTGTCATCTCTGTACTTTTAATGGAGGAGCAGTTTGTCCCTGCAACAACACATCAGTAGACCACTGTGCTCTGCAGTAAATGAGCACAGATTCTACTGTTTACAAGCATGTTGCTCCCAGATGTAATGACACAGGCAGCACACTTGTGCATGACACACTGCTGAAAAAGGCTGGATTTCAATTTTAAAACACATTAAAGCACTTCCCGCTTTATATTAAATTAGTTTTTGAAATGCCCACAATGGAACCCAAAATATATGAATCCAGACTGCAAAAGCATATCTTATATTACTGAATATTTTGTGCTAGGGAGAGTATTTTTGCCAACAGCATAATGATGATTTTACTTGCTGCTGTTGCTATATTAACAAGGAGGAGGTAAGAGGTGCTGTTTTACTGCTGATATTATAATGAGATTAATTTGCTGTTTTATGTGACGCAAAGTTTATACTCACAATCAAGAAAATACAACTGATCTTTTATTCAGCTATAGCATTTTATTTCAGATTTGTGTGGTGCATGACTGAATAAAATGTTAAAATAATGAAAATAAAATTTGGTACACAATTTGGTATACACAAACATACACATATACGAGATGTTATATTACAACACGCACAAAAGCAAAAATTATTTCTATGGAAAATCACCCATGCAGGAAAAATTGAAACTACGAAAAACTTTTGACGTACATATTATAATTACTCTATCAGTCTCATACAGGCTTATAATAAAATTCATTTTGTTAAAAATCTGTGGTGGTAAAATACCAGCATAAATGCAAAGATGCAGAGGTACCCAGATTCTTACGGTTTAGAAAACGGAGCCAAATCATTATCTCGTCTTCGTCCTGTCCCCCATTTTAAATGCAAGGCTCTTGAATCTTGAATTTAAATCCTTCATTTTTCATTTTGAGGGGGTCTTTAAGCAAGTCTTCCCCCCAAAATAAGCTCACCAAGCCTCAAAGCCTTGACTCATTATACTCCTAAATGAAGGGGTAGTAAATCTTTTGTTTTAAAGCCAAAACAAATGATAAATTACTGGAATATGAGCAGCGAACCTTAACTTAGCAAGATATCTACAGTAAAATATGCTGTGCAGCTCTGTTCAAATGTAACATATATTTCTTCCATAAGGCTTAAAAGTTCCAACACTCCTACTATTCACTTGTATCTACAAATCATAAACGTTTATCATCTTGAAGTATGTTTGGTGCCACAGTCCCCCCTGCACTTTCAATCACACACACACACACACACACACACACACACACACACACACACACAAACACACACACACACAACTTCTATCCATTTCTTTTTGGGAACCATTCATTGATTTCTCTAGGAAAAACCCTAATCCCAATCATGAAAACCTTAGTCCCTACCCAGCCCCAACCTTAACCATAATTAACCAAACAAAATACAAGATTTTGACATTTTTAGTTTTTTGATTGCAGTAACCAATTTTTATAATATTGAGTTTCCCCTTGTGAGGACCCTATTGTGGTCACCACAACGTCAATATAAGATTTTTATCACATTATGGGGACATAAGGTCCCCTCAATGTAATATATACATGACCCACATGCGCACACAAACAGCTATCAGCCAATCAAAAACGAGCTCACCCTATACCTCTCTGGGGCCCTGTCAGCCACCTGATGACATCATAAATTCTAAGTCACCTATTTGAAGTGGTGCTCAGAAAACTTTATGCATTTTAGCTTAAAAATGACCGAGCTGTTTTTATTTGGCATCTGATTCTCTGTGAAATTTCATAAGGCCTGGCATTATGTATCTGCCAATTAGAAAAACAGCATTTAACCCAACAGAAGACTATATTTTTTCACTCGAATTATGCATGTACAATAATGCAAGCAAAAGCCTGCTAAATACTTAAAATACCTCAGTGTCAGTTTCATAGTATTGCAACTTTTACATATTCTATTATTTTTAGCATCTGGTCTATTGTCATTATAAATGTTAAAGATGTGACTTCTCCTCCTCCTTGAAACAAAGTACTCAAAGTCTTTAACACAATATTATCTTTTACATCTTTCTTTCTTTTCTTTAAAGAGGTTTTAAATCACTTGTTATAAAGGGACATTCTCTGGTAGCCTGCTTGCACCTTGTTACCAATTCCGTCTCAGATCCGATTACACATTTTTTCCTCCCGGGTCAAAATGTTAAGCAAAGAAACTGAGGTGTTTTATGTGAAACTGCTATGGGAGAACTTACAAAAAGATGATCTGTAACAGTTCTCCAAATCTTAGCAATCAAATAAAAATTGTTGGGGGGGGGCTTTTTCATCCACAAATTTAATGTCTGGGGGCCTTTTCTTTCAGTGCAAAAGAATGACAGAAAAAATACATATAAAGTGAAAAATGGAAACATTTGCCTTTTAAAGTGGTTTTGCCTAAAGGGACCCCAGCCTTTTAGCCTGCGGTCGAGGCGAACCACCACAGAGGCCCGCCCATGTCAAAACTGTCCCTCTCATTAGGGCATTTCCTGGTGGAAGCACAGGTGACAAGTTCATAGTTCCCGGTGCTTCAACAATCAAACACGGAAGGACACTTTAATGGCTCACATTTACATTATGCCGGATAAAAGTCTGCCTTTTTCATTTTGTTGGCAAAAGATTTTTTTGAGATTAAAATATACATTATCTGAATCAAAAGAAAAGAGGAATCTTACAGGATTTTTTTGCTGGGCCTCCCATCTCAGAGACGTTGGGGTATTTACAGGGGCATTTAAGGACTGGTACAAAACTGGCACAATTTAACTCATAAATCATAATCAAAATTTGTGCAATTCTAGATTTCTTACATTATAAATACATATTTTATTGTTCACTACTTTTATCCCTGTTCATATTTTTAGTGATTTTCCTTTTAGTAATCAGCTACTTCTAAAAAATAACAACTGATATTGTCAGGATATCCTTTTAAATTAATAAAATTAAAGACACACAACAAAAATAAAGAATCGGGGGAGCATAACATTCAATGCCTTTTTGAAAAAGCAATTTATAACTTCCTGCATATTTTGTAGTATTAATCTGGTAATCCTTGCAAGCTACTCAAAATGCATAATGCATTTTATACATCATATGTCAAATGAATTACCATGTAAAAAATCAGCGAGGGGGACCTTCTGCTAATTGGCAGCGAGACACGCGCATAATTATCCTCGAACTGTCTCTACCACACTTGTGCCAGTAACCACATAACGAGGGAAAAATAAAAGGCTGTCTTGGCTGGACTTGGAGAAGGAATCTGGACAACAGTTCATCAAGAGAATGGGGGGGCATCTGTCTACCAGTAGTAAGCAATAATTTTATATGTTACATCGAGGCAAAACACTAAACCTTCTAACAATCTTTTAAAAATAAATTAAAATAAATGAAGGAACATGTCTATTTCTCTAGATAAATTTTACACGTTTGAAACAATTTTGCCACCAGCTTGCTATTTAATGTCAAGCAGCTGTCTTTGAGCTAGATATTGTATAACGGTCAGTCACACAGCATGTGTGTAACTAGGGCTTTACAGAGAATTCTTGAATAATTTCCAGAAATGACAGTAGCACTTTCACAATTACATGCAAATTTACATTTCTCTGAATTGAAGTTTGACTAATTAAAGTGACTCATTCATTTGCATACCTGAGAAGGCAAATGCAGACCTTGCAACCCGAAGTCAGACGGCAGAATCCAAACCTTTGCTTGCTTTCAATGTCTGTCAGCACGAAGGTAAAGTTCTGGCCGACCTGATTTTGGGAAACCCTGGAAATGCAAGAGAGATTAACAGGAGAGGGGGAGGAAAAGAAAAAAAATATATACCTTGAAATGAGGCCCATCATTTTTCAAACATCATACAACAAAATATTAACCTACTAACTCTCTTGATAGTCAGACCAAAGCATTAAACGTAAATGCATATAGTTTATGTGCAGTGTTAATTTTCCATTCATAATCTAATTCTCTTCATAACCCACATATAATTAACAAACTAGCAAAACTTCCCTATATTAACAAATATCCTAACATTTTCATTTTCATAACTTTTTCAGAAACCTATTACTAGAAATACTTAAGATAAAGCAAGACATTTTAGGAGTTGCGTGAATTTTCCTGCGCCCACTAGATGGCGGCAGTAAAGCTCTAGCAGAAAGCAATTCCCCGCCCCCCACAGAACGACTAGTGGTACTAAAACGACTATTTACTATGTGACAAATGTACTCGGCAAAGCCTGTTTAGTACGCCAATAGAAGTAGTGTTTATGTTCGTAGACGTGCAGCCCCCCATGGCGGAACTACACGTGTTAAAAAAAAGACTTTCCATTTTACTATACTAATTTATTGCAAGTTATGTTGCCATATCTTAATGTCAAGTTCGGTTTTATTTGCAAAATCTCATTTAAACATAATTAAGTCTTGCATGGAACACTATTCAATAAAAAATGGGGGGAAATGCAGCGAGCATTCACTGACCACAATGCAATGACATTGCGGTTTTTGGTGAGATCTACATACACAAGGCATTTCACTTTACACGGCTAGCTAAACATGATCGGGGGCGGAGACTTACCGTTCAACGTCAAAAGGGAAGCAAAACTTGGGCACAGTCTGCAGCACTTCCTGCGGGGGGGGGGAGAGAGAAAAAACATTTAAACTGTAATTTCACAACCACGTGCGCAGTACAAATAATCATAATAATAAAATACGTGGGAGTAGAGTGTATTGGTGTGAGGGGATAGCGCAGTGCTACTACTAAAAGACAAAAAGAGCAAGGTGCCGTTTCCGTGGTATGAGTTTCTAAATAATTAGCCGTGATTACGTCTGTGTGTCAAAGATGACTGTCAAAGCAGAAGAAGACGGCGGCGATGCCAGATTGCGGTGACAATGCCTCGGCAGCGCCGGGAGTAAGAGGCCTAGCCTAAAGGGTATTACTTCCTAACACCTCCCTAGCGAGACTCCCTTCACCAGAAGCATATGGATTTTACAAGGAGCGCCTCACCATATGGGTTAGCTACGTCTGCCGATAGTCGCACCGTAGCCTAGCCACGGGGAATTTCGCCTGATCCCTGCTGGAGAAATAAATAAATTGAGCCACCAGAGTGAGAGATTCGGGGGGGGGGGGGGGGGTAATAGTAGAATAGGGATGAGTAAGGCAAATGAAACCGAGGGAGGCACTGAGAGGATTTCAGGGGCTGGTGACAATACTCAGCGGTACATCAGCGTCTTGTATGGCACTCTGAATTACTGGGCGGCTATTAAGCTGTCATACACACGCATGTTATTAAAAACTATTACGCATGCGCTCCAAGATGCTCGCCGGCGCTCCGCTCCTCGTGATACATAAGGCCCAAGATCGGCTTCTGTGGGAAAACAAAAAAAACTACACTCTGCCAGGATGAAAATCACAGTTTCTTTTTCACCATCAAAGCCATCCATTTGTTAACACTAAGCGCCGCCCTGGAGACGCCGCGCGTACCGCGAGCGCGAATAGATGCGGCCAGTCGCGCGGCGGAGCTGCAAGGGTGTGGAGTGTCGGTGCGCACGCCTCAGCCGATTAGTGCTCCCAATGGCCGTCTTGCATTATTAGCGAAATGAGATGTATAGTTTACAAAACTTTAACATGCTGATAGGACTGTGAGGAAATCAGACAAAGAAAACACATGATTGTTTGTAAAATGCGTGAATACTTAAAAGTATGAGTACTGCACTATTTTCATTGGTCAAAAAAGTTCAGAAATCGGTAACTCCAGGCTTTAAAGGTACGCCAGTCTTTCATTGGTTTGCGCCCCAGCCTGGTTATTAATTGCATTATCAACGAATTCATTTTAGCACTGCGTCACCTCAGCTGACGTTTCGAGTGTGAATCAGGCACTAATTAAGACGCTTTCCTCAAACCGGCATCTCCCGGTGACTAGCCGCCGGCATTAAGGGGTAGGTGATCAAGCTGCCAATTCCGAGACGGGCAAACAGTGCAATCGATAATCTTCCATTCCCGTGACCGCTGCAATTGCGCCCGTTTGTTTTTCCCTATCAATTTCCTTGAGGGGGGAAAAAGGATATCAGACGCTGAATACATTTACAGCTCACCAGAGGCTGAGGGCTAAGTATGAGGATTAATTATTTACTGTAGAGACAGGGGTATCACTCAGCAAGACAGCCGGCTCGTTCTGCGGAGCCCCCCACAGCAGAGGTCTGCAATCACAACCCCCTCCTGCCTTATTTATGTATTTAGACAAGGGACTTCCTCTGGAGATGCAGCAGCTCATATACCAGAGCTGTCTGGAGACTGTCCCTAGCACAGCAGTTTGTCATCTTGAAATTGGGAAACGTTACAAGCCACATGGAGAGGTCCCACACGAAGAACGCCACCCGCTCTGAGCTATACGGACGGTAACTGAATATGCTATATAACGGGTTCCCTAAAACTAGCCGCAGTTGCGTTTTGAGTGTACACCTAGGGTAAGTGATAGTCAGTTCATCATTCTGTCAAACGTGCTTGGGGGAGGTTGGCCTCCCTTCTCACCCCTCTCCCTACTGGCAAAAATCATCCCCTGGGAGTCCTGTCTCTAAACCTCTACTCTTTAAAATGCAAGCAGCCAGCAGGCCTATAGACTGCTGTATAATAGGTGTGGAGGGAAGAAGTAGAAAGGAAACGCTCTGTCTGCCTGTCTGTGTGTGTCTCTCACACACACACACACACACACACACATTTTCTGGGTCAGTATCGGTGTGAAGCTCAAGCTAATGCTAAAAGCTCCCCTGATAGGACCTGTTAGGTCCAAACAGACCAGCACCAGAATCTCTCTCCATCTCCAATTAGACAACAGGCCTCCCCCCATCCCAAACATTACCTACCAATGCCAAGCACACTCTACAGACAATGAACCTAGTTTACATGACATTTTGAAAGGCCGGATGTTTAAACATAAAATGGAGCAAGCCATCCGACAAACCTACATACACAGTTATACCTAAAGAATAAAAAAAAACAAGGATAAACATGGTAATATTAAGCAATATTAATAACCATGTGAAACGTGGTGAATTTAGAACAATAATTTGTTACTGTAGGGTGCAGGGAAACACGTGGCCTTTGGTTAAAAAAAGGCTTTCAACTGGAGGTACTGCAAATAGCTGACATGGCCATCAAAATAACATCTAGAAATACAGAAAGAAAAGTGTTAAGCTAGTCGCCAGAGCATCAGTTTGAAACTGCGCCATATCTCTCACTTCCCTGCTGCAGAAATATGCAGTCCGCATTGCTGCACAGCTAAATGAATAAACAAAAGCACATTTCCATGTACGGCACTATCTTAACCTTTATTCTAGATGATAGCGTTGACAATGCACTGTCAGATAAGGAAAAATCAAGTCCATTTTCAGGATGAATATGGAATCCGAGCATCAGAAAAATCACCTTGCTCATAGAGGAACGACACGTCGGTAAGCAGGAAGTTTGACCTTGTGATATAACCAGACTGGGAAAGGCACTCAAATCGACTTACTGCTTTATCCTAACGCCACATTTACTATTGTTATCAGAATATTCACAACACCTTTTTGTACTTATACAAATTCCTTTTTTTATTAATTAACATTAGTTCTAACTAAACACTACCCCTGTACCTACAGACCACAAATACCCTTCAAAGAGTAAAACACTTTACAGATCTCAGTGGAATGGAATACAGCTGGTATTTCTCTATGCGGAGTAAAAGTACAGTTTCAACATCAAACCAGAAACTAACAGCCAAACGTAAACAAACAAACAAACACTGAAAAACAGAATGGTGACGTGGCTGCTGGAGGTTTATCCATTTGGCATTAGATGGGGTTCATTCACGGCAAGTGCATAGCCTTGTGTTGGGGGGCCTCATCCCAGCTTTGAGCTCCACATTGGTGCCATGATTACACGACTTTCCTACTCATTTGCTTCTTTCCTCCATACCACACAATATTGTCATGCATTCTCTAGAGTGTGACTAACATCACGTCACTAAATATAACCAGAATGTTACAAAGAAATAAACAAGGATTCCCAAATGGAACCAATTGTGAGAAATTTTGTTTTTCCAAAACAATTTCGTCTTCAAGATGAACCAAATAAAAAGCTTTCACATGCTTTCTATGTCCAAACATTCCCTGCACACATACTACCACTGATCACCCATGATCATCTTCCATGAACAAGGCACCTCCACCAAGCATAAAGCTCGGTACACCTGCATGAGCTACACAGCTGGGTCACACTCCAAAGTGACCCGAATGACTATACAAAACATGTAATTACACACATAAATCCAAACATGGCTGTCAGTATGCACTGACACAACAGATCTCCTACTTTAACATCACAATGTTTATTTTACATGGGTCAGCCCACACTGCCACAATGAAAAGGATCATCACTGGCAGTCCTGTTGTGTCCAAATCATTCTCCTTTTCATTCCAACAGTAACCTGAAGTTTGCTGCACCATGAAGAGGAACCAATCAAGCTGAGTTCAACATGGGACCAGACTATGAAGCAGTGCCCCATACATCAAAGTATTGACCACTCTCTCCAATATTATATAACCACAATTGATCTGTACAGATAATGTAAAGGAAAGAAGCAAATTATGTGATATGGGAAATACAATGAGAATGAACTTCCTGTTTAGTGCAAATGCAAAAAGGAACTTCCTAGTACACAGGCCAAAACCAATTTTTCTTTAAGGGTAATCCATGATGATAAAATATGTGTTATAGTACTGTGAAACCTTATAGTGTGACCTGGCCTTCATGGGGGTGGAAAATACACCCACACACATGCACACACACACATGCACTTTTCACCACAGATGCATGTGTAGTTCACCCTAATCCACATAACGTGCAAAAATAATTTGCACTGCTCAACGTTCAGTCTTTCAACATGAGAAAGAGTGACGATCCCATGGAGGCTTAGGAAATACTGTAGAGAGCAGCTTGAACATGGAGCAGGAAGGACTGGGCTGCCAGCAGCACTTTCACACCAAACAAAACAAAAATATCTTTGTATTTCTTTACAATGAATTTAAATATATGCACCACAGTCCAAGAGAAGCAATTGTGGGATGTATGAACAATCAAGATAGCAATAAAAAAGAAAGAAAATTTATTTATTCACAACAGACCACACACCGACCATTTCATTAAAATAAAATGTGTGTGTGTGTGTGTATATATATATTTTAAATATATATATATATTCAAAAAACACACGGTAGCGATTTGACCCTACAGTCAATCGGCCAGCACAACGTTATTCAGGGATTTTCTGATGTTCAGGAAGGGATCTTAAAGGGAGGGGATGGATTTCCATCTGTCTGCTTCATTTGCAAGTTGCCCTGTCACAATTGAAACGTCTGCCTGCGCTTCTCCCGCACGGCAGCTGGGAGCGGCCAGGCCGCGGCAGCCCTTCGCCGCTCCTCCCTATTTCACATCCCGTCACCCCAACATTCCAGTCCCCAGTCTGTTCTCCTTTGAGCCCCATCTCAGCGGAGTAGGGAGCGCTGCTTACGTAAAAAAAAAAAAAAAAAAAATCAATTCATATTTCCATAATCCAGACTTCTGTCTCCCTCTCTCCACTCCCCAGGGTAAGCTAACCCCTCCACCCCGATCTACGGCCTACAACTGTCATTACATTCAGCAACAATAACAAGACAAACAAAAGAGGGCTGCAGAGCCCAGGTCTGCTGCTGCCATATGCTGGCTAACTTCGGGAGAAAAGAGCTCTGCGGCTACAGAGGAGGCAGAGCCATAAGAAAAGGAGAAAAGGAAAAAGCGAGAAGCGGCATAATCCCGATAACGAGCCGGGCGGAGGGAGCCTTTATGTTCACACGCGAAAGGCCGGCCCGTCCGCACAAAGCCATGCAAATGGCCACCTCGTCCCAAAACCATCTTGTCAAAAGTACACCGGCTGCCCAGCTTTTGGCCGGCCACAGCGTGCAGCCGTGGGGGCTTTTCACGAAGGGGAGTGTCTAGATGGGACATAAATGCAAAACCACGGAAATAAATATAAATAAAACAAGGCTACTTAACAAACCACCAAGCAAACAAACTATGAGTTATATGTGAAGGAAAGGGCATTAAAATAGTAAAACTTTAACACTGGTCAGCTAAGCCTTCTCATTCTATACTTTATTCCTATAAAATGTTATTCTATATGCAGATCTTTCGAGTGCTTAAAAATAACAGGATGCAATAAACTCCTGTGACATTTAGCACTAAAATACTTCACATAGCTAATGTAATAATAGCTACACTAAGATAAAAGGACTGGGAATTTGAGTAAAACTGGGGTTCCAATGGTTTTATAATCATAATGTCTCTCTCTGATCACTATTTAAGCACTGCATGCAAATTAAACCTCACCCTCACAATAAGAGATAGGAAGGTGCTTTTGTTTTCATCCACAAAGTGAGTCAAAAGTGAACATGGTGCACAAACGCATCCTACGCTTCACCACCACCACCTCCAAAGTAGACAACGTGACTCATACGAAGAATTTTATTTTAATTAACAACCATCAACTTGCAAAACGAGGCATGAATATCTATATTTAGAGAGAAACTGGTAGACCAGCCAATGCAACGCAGACACCGTCCCATATCCGACCATAGGGTGGAGAGTGGAAAGAGTGGGTACCCAGACTCAAAAATGCATGCACCAAAAAGAAAAAAAAAAAGACTTAAAAATGCATTGCAGTGGGAGCACTGTAACTGCAAGAGGGTACACGTTCCTGCCACGGCTGCGTGATAATTATCCGTACGTCAGTTACTGAAGACCCGCTTGATGCTTTTCATTAATGTCTGCCTTAGCATGGCTGGCTCAGAGGTGGGGGAAGGAGGGGAGTTTATTTTAACATAAAAAGAAAGTTCATTTTACGTTGCCAACCTGGTCTTCGAAGTCCTGGGGGAACTTCCACAACACCACTGGATCTGTAAATAATTGACAGACAGCATTAATCAGCAGAACAACGCAACACAATGAAGACATAAATATTAATGCTGAGGGTGGGGGCAGGGGCGGATGCTTACGAGTCAATAAACCACAGCATAAACAGAAAAGGAGATGGGCTGCTCTCAAAATGCGTCTGATTATGCAGGTTGACTTTAATTACACATATAAGATTATATTTCTACGCAGACACTCAGGCAAAGCACTTGCACTTTCAAAAATATAAGGGTTTCTAGCAGTAGGATCCTTGGTTATTTTGCTTAAAGAAAATAAATAACAGAATGCCTGAAAGGTCAAAGCTTAAATGAAAGTTTCACCCTGGAATTTACCCAGGAACATTTGTTTTAACCAAGCTTTCTATTACAGTTTTGGGAATTATTGTAGTGAAATGCCTTACAGCGACTCATGCCCCCCCCCCCCCCCCCCCCCCCCATGGGGAAAAATTCAATCAGAACTCAAACTTTTTAGGATTCGGTCCGGAGTTATGAACGGATTAAGTTCGAGTTCTGAGGTACCACTGTACTTGTTTCCTATATAGTACATGAAATATAACATGTGAAGTGAGCAGTCTGCCTGCTTTCTGATCCATACTGAGGATTTGGACAAACGGTATCCAGATGTCTGTATAACTGCTCAATTCCAAACTGTGCAACCAATGGACACTACACTGTCACACTAGATAACTGAAGCTGCAGCCAGAGATGAAGAATGTTTGTGCAGAAACTTGTGTCACGATGGCAGGGGGCTTTGTACAAGTGTCAGTAGAAAACAATACCTATGTACATAAGTGCTTTCACAGGGGTCAAACTACATCACTGGTAAACATTAGGGTCAGGTAACCTACAAGACGGCAACCACAGTATATCCCAAAGCATTTGTATCGGTCTCATTCATACATATAGTACAGGCTACATTCATAGTTGATTAGTAGACGTCTAATGTACACACAATGCTATTATGTGTTTCTGGATGCAACTTTAGACACACCAAGTTATCTGACTGAAGTGAGAAAACCAGAAAACCAGAGCAACCACAGGTAACCCATGCGAACAAAGGAAGAATGTGCCAACTCCAGTAACAGAGTAGAAATAGGATTAAAACCCCTAATCCTGCAGGTATATGGTTACAGCACCACCCACTGAGCCACTGTGTTGCCCTTGTCCACATCTATGCATAATAATAAATTATACCTGTACCTGCTTGCAGTATGATTCATCATTTATGGAGCCAAAAGCATTAATTCATTATTGTTTCTTCACCTCTGCTTAACAATATGAAAGTGACATTTTTAAAACTTCCTCAAACATTTTAGAGCCAGCCAATTCAAATTCATACGTCTTTCTGCTACTCTAATTCATGCAACATCCAGACAAATTCCAAGAATAATAAATTTCTCCTCAAACATCAGAGAGTTTAATCAAGACCGGTGAATGTTGCAGCAATCCAGCTGTGTGTACATGGCCACATTAGCTGACTTTTGGCCTGCAACACTGCAGCAAATCCTCAGCCCACACATTACAAAAACACTGAACAACCCTTGCAAGAAGGGATCGTGTCAGACTCAAAAAACTGATATCACCGCTGTTGTCAACTACAAGCAGCAAAAGTATTTTGATTCTTAAGGAATACAAGGCAAAGCTCAGTTATGTGATAATGGTTAAGATTTAGACATGAACTATCCTATATTTTAGGCAGTATGGGTCATTCCATTACGCTCCATCCAGATGGGCTGTGTCACCTGGCTTTAACAGCAGGCCAATATCGCCACACTCTTACATAGTTATTTGTTTATACTCCACATTTGTACCCATTTATCTATAAGGTAACGGCAGTCTGACGATTTAAGAAGTTCACTTTCTAAAGGAGGCAAAGCAACCCTGAAATCAGAGAGTTTAAAATGAGTTTAAAATTTATGCACCATTTTACACTACAATATGCTGCAAATATTTAGTTCATTGATGTATTGTAATCAGACCCAGAACGACTTCCCTTATGGTCAGCTCTGCAAGCAAGCAAACAAAATTAAAAAGGGAAACATAACCAGACATGAAAACGAGCTTTGTTTTCGGGGGCTATAAGGCGTCGAGTCCACAATAGGGAGTGGATGGAGAAGTGCAGAGTTAGGTAGCAGGTCGGCCTTAAGTAGCTTTTATATCGTATTTCTGTAGTTTATCCAGCCCCCAATAAATAAATAGATAAATAAATAAATAAAAATACTTAAATCACTTGTTTTTGCCAAAACAGAAATTAAGTGCAATTTTTGTTGCATGTGGGATGGGGCATTACATAACGTGATTCCACGATTTCACACACTTCCATCTTAAAAGAATTACGAAGACTAAGTTCTCTTGGGGATTACTTCCTGGATATCCCCCCTCCATGTGATCCTCCAGAGTTAGGTCAATTTTATGCCGATTTTATGGGTGAGGGGATGGGAATCACAGCAGACACCTACAGCACTCCGATCCATAGCCAGCCCCTTCTGAAGGCTGGGAATTAAGGCTTGTCCATTCAGACATACCACAGGACACATGCGTATTCATACGGAGGAGGGGCACTCAAAGAACAACAGCCCCCGCGGGACGTCTCTTTTGTGACGGCTCACGCGGGGAGCACAAATTTAGGTGAACCCCGGACTATGACCCGTATTACATAGGCGAATAGAAGTGTTTTGGTGCGCGAGCTGAGGCCAAGGCTTTGGAAAAATCACCCACCCATCCCACTCTCTAGATGCTCGACGCCCCACACCTCCTGAGGCCAGCGCTGGACACAAAGACGCGGCACTTTTTTCACGTACATGGGGGTCTGTGTGCCTGTTGAGTCCAACTGCAGAAGTTGCAAGAACTGTGCAGTCAGAATGTCTGGGCACTAAAACTCCCTTGCTGTGTTCTAATAAGCTACAGAACACAGGAAATCAACTCCTGTACCATACGGCGCCTTGTGCAGAACAGTCGTTTTGTACTGCCAGGCCAGCATATTTACACAGCACGCATATGCCAGGCTACGCACATGTTCCTCTGTTCTTCGAAGGTGTCACACTCCCCTCGGAGGCTGCTGTAACTGGCCATTAGCTCACCGAGGGTTCACTCCAGTTCCCGAGAAAAAGACCAAAAAAAAAAACAAATAACTGCTTGGCCAGCATGAAATTCCCAGAGGCATTTCTGCAAGTTTTTCTGAAGCTAATTATGTTTACTTTTTCTAAAACTATAAAATTGCAGATAAATATTACATATTCCACCAAATATTATACATATAAAAAACAATGTATATTGTAAATTGACTGACTCCTATGGTTACACTTTGACTGAGCAAATCCAAGAAAGCATTCTGCAGACACAAAAGGGATTAACAGGTTATGGCTGGAAGTTGAAGGTTATGAAGGTAAATCCAGGCCTGCTGTTCAGCCACGAGGCGGACGCCACCATGACAGACCAGCTATGGCTAATCCCCCACCTCGCAACACTTGCTTGGACAGACCCCCACTGAAGATCTACCTACCAAGCTCCATCCTGCTCTCAGCAGGTCCTATAAAGCCCAGAGATGTGTGGCAATAGCCCTCAAGCAGAGGGTGCATACACATGCACACATACAGGCACACAATCACTTAGTTTTCATATCTTTGTGGGGACTCTCCATTCATTTCTATGAGCAAAATTCTAATCCCAATTATGACTACCCTAACTCCTACCCATCCCTAACCTTAAGCATAAGTAACCAAATACAGACTAGATCTTTTCCCTAAGTCAGTCTTTGAGCTGAATTTGTAGGCAAGTTGGAAAACCAATACCATCCCCAATAACAAAACAAACAGTAATAATAAAAGTAACTACACATGGTACTGTATTATACCTCAAGTAAAATGTCAGAATTTATGGCAGTCCATTCGTAAGTAGGAGTTGTCCGTAGGTCGGACATTCTTAACCCAGGGACTGTCTGTACAAGACATTGGGCTGCGTTTTTTTTTTTTTGCATTCAGTGATTTTTATAAAACTGAGTTTTCCCTTATGGGGACCAGAAAAATGTACCCACAATGTGATATAAAGAAAAAACTGTTATTTTTATCCCCACAATGTACTACATACATAGGCACGCACACACACAAAGCTGACACTTGTTTTAATTGTTTTTTTAATTCTCATGACACTTTACCAGGGTTTACGGAGGACAAAGCCTAGTGGTTCATATGTGCAGTGATGCATAAAATTCAGTATGTTGACCATTTCATAAAAAAATTATTAGAAGATGACGTGAAAATCACACACCCACACCAAAGCATTTGATCTGTCCAGAAAAACAACACAGTACATATTCATACACACCCCAAATGTTCCTTATTATCTTACTGTGCTCCAAAACAACATGCACTCTGTGACCATCAAACTTCAGGTTTAAGGCTAACAGCCCAGTTTGCTAAATTTTGTACTCCACAACAGTATTTCCCCAAGTTTTACTTCAATGGCAACACATTTAAGACCAGATACTGGGCGGAAAAGCCAGCCTCCGATTACAACAGATACGTGCGACTGGGTTCCAAGGCAAAACATGTTTTGACAGTTCATTGGTCATTTTTGATTATACGGTTTGATTATCACTGAAAACTAGACTGCCTATAGCCCCTCACCATTTACCAGGTTTAATAAACTGATACTCCTTCTCACACAGAGAATGTAATTCATGTAAAACACTGCAAAGACAAAGAGAAAAGGAATGAATACAAGAACCACATAGAATTATAGTTAAAAATACCTAAAAGGCTTAAGGAGATATGTTTTATAGACATCTGCTTATGGAGGGGGGGACACACACACACACATACACACACAAAAAAAATAAAATATTCTGTGAGACAGAGTCATTTGTAAGTAAAGCAAACAGGGCAAATGGGTGAGAATTGAATTGAAATCACCTCGCAGGAGTAAGTAATTTCTTTTCTTCGCACCCATATGAAGCTGTGAGTGATCACAGCTACAGGGGCCTGAGTGTTGAGGGGCCATCAGCCCCCCCAAACCGCATCCACATCCCTGGGGTACGAACAGAGCAGAAACCTTTTAACAAAGACACCGCCGCCTGGCCAGACACTGCCATAGCGAGTGGCGACATGGGGCCTGTTGCAATTCAATGTTGTGATGATCCACAGACGCTTGTTTTTGAAATGTCAACGCCTGAGCTTTGACATACGAGGGGTAGGGGACCAGGGTCAGCAGGTGAGCAGGAGGTAGCCATATCAGGGTAGCTCTTAAGACTTTCTTTACAAAGTATCAGCAGATGCGAAGGGGGTGGGAAAAAAATGTGAGAAACAGATAAAACACCAATCAAACTGGCGCAACCACTATACAGAAACGTCATGCGGCATCATCAACTCATGACTACGGAGTGCACTGAAGGACAAGCTTCCCCATCAAGAGAGATGGTCTGTCATTAAGGTCACATACACCTAACAGCACCTTCTGATGATGTCTGGGACTCGTTACCTCGTCTCATTTCAGATCATCAACAAAAATAGGAGCATTTCAAAAATATCTAATGGTGTCTGATGTTTCTATGACAAACAAACAGCACTTCATAAAAAGATATAAGCTGCAAAAATGAAATATGGCTGGGCATCTCAGCCACGATCTCTCTGTCATATGTAGGCAACAACACACACACTTTTTATCTATAAAAGCATGATGTCTAAACCGGAAGGGGAGCGGGGGGCCAGGCAATACCCACAAGAACCAGATCAAAACCTCTATGACCATGTTTGCTCAGGTATGTAAAAATAATGTCTGCAAGTGGAAGATCAGGACAATGTATGTGATAACAGTGTGTGCAGTGCTTAGTGACACTTCCCGATTTGTCTTCCCGTACTCTTCAGTTAAGCTGGAGCTGCATGAGCAGGTCCATTCCCCGATCTCACACCTCTCACGTGCCACTGGAGCTCCTGGGACCATTCACACCACTCGTTATATTAAGATCCCCAGGATGAAGGACCTTGTCAGACTTGCCACTCCTTGTGTTTCTCTTTTTTTCTCCATCCTTTCCTTTGCCTCCCTCCTTCGTTTCTCCCTGCATTGGTCAGAGGTTAAACTGCTGAACTCTAACCTCCTTGGCAATGATTTCTCTTCTTATCTATGGAAGATTTATTTCACAGTATGTAGTGGTCTGGATTAGCCCCTCTTTCCCAGCACAAAGCCATTATCCTAGCACCAGCGGTTCTGCCTCTAAGAGGAAGCTGCTCGTACTTAATGTTCACAATGACGGTATTGTCTGACTTTGGTAACGGGGCCTGTTTTTAAGGTGTCTAGACTTTGAGCTAGCTGGTCAAGAAATGGGGGAAAATCCTATCAAGCAGCCAAGTGAAAGTTAACTAAGGTAACCCGCTGTGAACCTGATGAAGATGTCAACCGAACATATGGCAGAAATTTCTATTGTTGAGCAAGATGCCCAGCCCCCCCAATTGAAGAACGGGTGGGGGGGGGGGGGATTTACGAAGCCAAAAGCATGGAATAACTGCAGTCATCACTTTACTTCTGGATCAGTAAGTTTATTCTAGCTGCAAGGAGCTCCACCCCTGAAAAACTCGCAATTAAAGGGGTAAGCAGATTAACGGGCATCTTTCAAGATCTGTTGAAAGAAAAAAGAAGCAAAAAAAAAAAATTTTAAAAAAACGGAGAAAAAAAAAAAATCTAAGAATCGTTTGAAAATGTTTTTTCCCTCCCGGCTGCAAGCCACAAATGGCATTACATTTCATGCTAATTTAGTAAGAAGGGGCTGATAAAGAATATAGTTCTTTCCACTGATATACCATTTAAAGTGTATCATTCCAATCATCGTCTATTTGTGCGATGGGACCCATGTGATCATTTCTGAGCAGCCGCCCGAAACACGCATTTAATTATCACTCTCAATTTTATTCTATGGCACACTATCTTCAAACCAGTACAACAAAATGCTAAATTAAAAATCTAATTCTATAAATGTATTTTAAAAGACAAAACCTGAACGTGAAATGTGGTCTTTCAAAGCATTTAAAATTAGTTTTAGTGGGTTATTATTATACAAATCATTAATAACATTAAATGTAATTTACATCACCTCATCAACCTGTATTTTGTGTCACGTTCCTACATTAACTATTAACTCCGACAGTATTTTATGAAAATAAAACCAGGAACAATGCAAAGCAAATTTTTGTCTTCACTAATTGCACCATAAGTTACAGATTCCTGCGAGATGTAGCACAGTGCACCACAATTCCTGTCAGCTACACAGGGAACTGCCTTCAAAGAGTCCGACAAGATCATTTCTGGAAAAACCCCATAAATTAATTTGAATCAAGGATACAGACACACACAAACTGTGCCTCATTTTTTTATGATAAATGCTTGCCTTTTAGTCAGATCCACAGGGGAGTAACTTTGCAGTACTATTTTTAGAATCATGTACCAGACAACGGCCACTGAAAATCACAATCAGAATTTCCAAAACGCTGATATACAATGCTGACAATCACATCTATGCCATCTATAGATGCTACACAAAAATAACAATGATAACCTAATTTTATAACTGAAGATCGGGCAAAGCATCATTAAAACGACATCTCACCCACCGCACTTTATGAGAAACAACCCCAGACATTTATGGTTAACATTTTATATTACATCTAAAATGCTGCATGAATTTGTGGTATAAACACTAACATTTCATTCATCCATTCATCCTCAATAGCACTTATCCATGACAATGTGACACAGTGAACCTAACCCTTACACCATGGAGTACTGGGTGCAGGGCTCCTTCTTTTCACTCCTTAGTAAATATATAAAAATAAGATTCAATATTTAGGATTCCGATTGTATGTCTCATATCTATGTCAATATCATCTATTAGCTTATGCAGTCGAACAAGGCAAGGTAGTGAATTTAATATAGAAATGGACGCTATGATTTTGAATTCGAAGGTCAGAAACATTCAAGTTTGCAACTGGAGAAACAGGAGACAGGAAAAAGTGTTACTTCAGGTACCCACAAGCTAAAAAGCCATATGTTCCTACCATCTGCTTCACACAACACCGGCACACAGGAGTAAAAGTCAATTATCTGTACAAAGACATGAAAATTGCCACCAAAACCCCTTTCTGAAGGGGTGGCACTGGCGAGGCAAATACCACGCGACCTGGAAAACAGCTACTACACCCCAGGAGGCCAGAAGCAGGTTGGTGCTAAAACTTAAAAAAGAGGCCAGATATTTATCGAGCCTGGAGCTGCTGCCTAATGCAGACCCTGCATGGATGCATGTCTATCAACCATCGGCAAAACTGCGCTTACAGAAGTGGCATGTACAGTAAAGAGCACAATTGCAAAGGAAAACATTAATATTTCAGACTGGACACCCTAAAGTTATCTATGAATTATGTTACCATGACCAAAAACATTTCTGATGACAGAACTGCTAACAATGTTTTTGGTCATAGTAAATTTACAATAGCTATGTTGAAACTAGAAGAACCTCTGTATAGGGCTTCCCTTCTGCCGATGAAATACGAAATAATAAATAAATAAAACAGCACACGCGTAATGAGCAAACAGTATGCTAATGCGGAGACTGCGGGACCTGCTGCATGATGTCCAGAGTCAAACGTCTACTGGGACTGATAAGCTGCAGTGGAAAGGGGGTCTGCATACAAACAGAAAAGGCACACAAAAAAACATAACCATAATTTTACAGAAAATAATTCCTTAGAATCTGGCTAAATATCATTAACATTTTCATGAATCTCCTTTTGTGTTTCACAGTGGGTTTATTTTTTGTTGTTTTGAAATGTAGGCCTACTGAATCTCTGGATACAAATAATCTGTAAAAGTGATACAGAATACAGCAGTTACTGATTCTAATGTGTAGTTAGGAAGATCTGGAGTTTTACTTAATACAAAGAGGGCAGAATGAACCACTTTTTTAATCATTTATACAATTAATGATATATGCTGAAGCATCTTTGGTTACATCACAAGTCTTGAATACACCTGAAACAGAAGATATGCATTCTCCTCGCATGTCTGCTTACCTGAAACTTACAGGATTCCAAGATTCCCAAATAACTAAACATTCTGGCCAGCTTCATAGAGCAGGTATATAGGGATGTGTATATGTACTTGTATATGTATGTGTGTGTATGAATCTGTTTATATATATGTATGCATACGTATACATATGTATATGGATAGGTATATTTGTTTCTCTCTTAACCTTGTTTTCATGCATTTCCTAACCACATGTGCCCACACCACAACAAATTCCTTGTATGTGAAGCATACTTGGTGAAATAAAGCGATTCTGATCCTGTACGGAAAATTTACTAGTAGACAAACAGTCTTAACAGACTCTTAGGATTTCATCCAGAGTTAACAGATTAACAACTGATCAGATATAAAAAGGAAAATCATCTATGAAAATCTGCAAAGTAGCCTGGGTTCTAATATTAAAACAGCCAATTCCTCAAGCATCTGCTGACACAGATGAATGTAACTACTGTCACTTCCACAATGTACATAAAATATACTCCATAAAGCGTTAAATTAGGTATAGAAAACCTTTAATGACATGTGGTTGCGAGTTCCAGGGTTTAAATTCTTAAACCACTTAGCTATAAGTGTTAGCTAAGAAATTACAAAATTAATTTATGAGGTTTTGTGGATGAACCACCATGGAGTCATTATATGCAAAACAGCCCTTTGCACAACCTCACAGTCGACACTGGAAGGCAAATACCATTATGTACCCAGAAGGCTGCTGGGCAGCAGGAGCCAACAACCTCAACCACCATTCATAATTTTGAGGGCAGGCATGCAACCTAATGCACGATGACGGCAGTACGCTCTAGTATGGGGGGGGGGGGTCCCAACTAGAAAAGACATGCAAACTAGAATGGTTCCAAGCCCTCTGTTCACGCCTCGATTGGTCGCTGGCAGCCCACTGAAAACCCTGAAGGTAGGAGCAGCAGCATGTTCTCTCAACCAGGAACCAAGAAGGCAAGTGGCAAGTTGACCCAAGTTGACACTTGCTGGCTGACTGGCTAGCTAGCTAGCTGGAAATCAACTATGGAAGTCAAGAATAACGATCCATCACAGTAAAGAGATTCATGTTTTGCCCTGTTTATTGGAAGCATTGGTGTATCTATCACTATGTAACAGATGACACAGAAAAAACTGAAAAAAATTGTTTGTGAGGGAAGGGTATGGCTTCTGTCATCTTCAGGGCAGAGGGTCAGGTATGGGGGGTTTATATTAGTAACTATTTTCTATACTCCCTCCTGACCTGTTTAAGGTAAAATTGCAGTGGTGTTTTTTTACTTCACCCGAAGGAACCTGAATCCCAACCAAGATGCCCGTCTCAAGGAAATCAGACCCATGCGACTTATTCCAACGTTGACAAGCCTGCTCAAATTTGTTCTCTTCGTCTGTCCACTGACAAAGCTCCTTCATTTTCCATGTCAGAAACTGTATTCAATTAACCCCTTCCAGCCCAGTATTCCTGGGTTGAAAACCCCATTAAGCTGTACTTCTCTTGCCATGTTGTTACTTTTCTGTCTGACCAGACAATGTCTCTGACACTATCAGGAAAGTTTATGACATTCATCAAGTTTACAACATGTGCCTTCAGAAACACACCAGTGAACATGCTTCTCTGGTATACTGCTTCAGACCGGAATGGTGACCTCCCTCAAGTTCAGCATTCCTCGAACCTTGCCAGCCTCTGTCGCATGCGCTTATTAGCTGGCGCATCCCTTGGCCTGCTGGCCCTGTGCAGTCAATTTCCAAGGGAAGGGGAGAAAGCACCTGAGGCTAGGACCCCCCACCCCCCGGCATCCGTGTTCGACCCCATCACTATTCATGAGCTTCAAGGGGGCCTGGAGAGCTTCCAGGTCACCTCATTCATGTGGCGGCCATTTGGCACTGGGCCCCGAGACGGCTACTGGCCAGAAACCAGTCTGGCTAGTACCCCCCCCAAAACCCCCTCCATTGTTCCAGGGCTCGTTAGCGTGACGGACATGGGCACAGAATGCCACAGACCTCTCTTGGCACAGGATTCTTCATAAACAGAAGAGAGCAGCCCATTGCCAGAGAACTGACAGTCTGACTGACACATACAAGAAAAAAATTAATATAATAACAATCCAATACAAAATAACATCATGTTCACTATGCCCTACCACTGTTAAACAAATTAGTGTTAGACATACTCAGATCCTGACAAAATAAAGTCAAAATAGGAATGATACTGCTGTGGTCTGCACAGCTAGGTTAGAAAAAAAAACATTTATGCACAGAAATTAGAGAGAGAACTTCCTCTGAAATGAGGAAATACGGACTTCCCTCAATGTGTTTGATAAAGAGACAGAAGCTGTATGAGACACATACACTATACTAAAACGCCAATAACAGGCAGCCAATCTAGTGAAGGGTTTTGGCTCCGAGCTGCATTGTGAAATCACAGATGACCAATCAACAGCATCATAGCACTGCAACAGATATTCCTCAAATTCTATTTGTGCTTCTAATGTTTGTAACAGAAATATGGTCTTATTTCTACAACACTGCTCTCACATGCTACAAGACAAAATACATTTGGTGATGCTGACAGAACCTTTGGCGAGAGCAGTGGAAATACAGCCAAGAGAAGGAACATAACAGCGATTCCTTCCCCAAATCCAGCCAGCCACTGAGTTACCTGTCCGGACTCAGACACAAGCCAAGCGTAACAGAGGTAGGCTGCACGACGTTGTCTCTGCCAAGCTGATCGCTTTCTTTACGCATTACAAGTGGCACAGTACCCTCGCGTGGGAGCAGGGCCAACTGGAAGCCTGACGCATCTCGAGCTGCTAGTGACCACCAACCAGCAGGCATCTGACAGGTCTGGAGAAGGTGCTTAAACCCCATGTGGCAAAAGGAGTGCCAATTATGTTCCTGCATTCAGAAGCTCCTCAGCTCAACGGTCACAAGGACACAGCTCGATCTAAATTACTAAATTACCCAACCACTGCACAAGCAACTAACACCTCCAGTGAAAGTAAGTAGTACAATGAGTTTATTTATTCATGCTTTTGAAAATACCCGTCATTACCTGACTTCATGTGAGCAGCTCTACAATGTTACCTTAGATCCTCAGAGACTCTCCCTCTGGGTATTTATGCTCCTGTCAATGCAGGAAAACTGACCCACTCCACAGATGCGCGTGTCCTCCAAACCAGAAAAACATTCTTCCTAGTAAGTCCGCCTGATCACATCGTGGAATCTCATGCTATATACTTCCCCATCAAGGATGCATCCCCCAGCATGTCAGAAGAGTCCCAGAACAGTATACACTTGCCACTAATTCCAGCGACTGATGTAGGCAGGATGCAAAACTTCCTATCAACGTTTTCGTCAGTCATTATGTTTTATTTGTAACCAGGATCATCTCCTCTCAGCTAACAAACAACGGTAAACTGCAACTTAGAGAAATTATTCCTTTTAAGGCACTATTAGTAGTGAACTTCAATCTACACTTGGAGGCATTTAGACACCAGGGGTCTCATTTATCAAAGTTGCTTACACACAAAAACACGTCTTCAAACGTCTTTCTGTTTAAAGACGTCTTTAAACGGTTCTTTGAACACGTAGCTTAATACCGCCTAAACACGGGCATTTTTACTGTGACTAGAGGGTAAAATGCTGTGTGGAGATGTATTCTCTCTCATGGTTTATACCCCCGCGGCATTCCATACATTAGCCTCTCCGTTGTGCTTGGGAATTGTTTGGTAGGAACAAAAAGTTCCACGGAACACAAGCGTGTGAACTCTCTTTAGCGGAGCATCTCTACCTTCCGATTGGTTGCCGCCGAACCTTTACTGTACTTTATGCTGAAAGAAGAAAAAAGAGAAACACTGCAGGGTGCAACGTATGTAAGGCTAGTGCTGATTCCGCTGACTCCGTTTAAGCCAAAAACGAGGCATTTGCCTTTGATAATTTAATTTGCAATTTCAAAGACTACGTCTTGTCACCTCTTTCCAAATATCTGCGATTGTCACGAGTTGCACTAAAGGTGAATAACGCGTCAGACGTTTGCATGCATGGATCAACTAATAAAAGGCGTTCTTGTTAATTCATATGTAAACAGAAAGGCTAAACGTTTTAATGGACCATAAAGATTATTTTTAATAATTTCCCGTTTGCACTATGTATAATGTCTTTGCACTTAGTCGGTTTTACATTAAGTGTATCGTAGCGCCGGATCAGATACGCACCACAAACGCATCCAGTGTGAATTGGCGGACGGCCTCAGACGGAATAGGAACGCAGCGCAAACGCAACGCAGCGGACACGCATCCAGTGTAAATCAGGGGTAACACTTACTATGACCGACACATCCTCTGAACATGCTTATTTTCACAACAAAAAAACTACACGCTACAAATTCTCCTGTTCCTGATGCTTTGTACAGTCACATATTGTCTGAAGATGGGCATTATGTAACTTGCTCAAAGAAAAATAAAGAAAATCTTACCCGTTAATCATTAGAATTCCTTTTTTCACACAGAAAATGGGAAAATGTGTTTGTTTCTGAAATTAGTGTCTCGGTTTTCCTTAATGAACACTTCAGGAGAAAACGGCAGCCCTGTTACTGTTACTATCCGCAAATTGTCAACGTCTGTCAAACACTGCAAAACTTGGTACTGGAAAGTAAACTTCCTCCACTTCCACCAAATACCTTTCACTCAGCACATTGGTTGCTAACAGAGCTATCATGATTACGCGATTAAACTCAATTATTAAATTATTAAAAAGCATCGATTAAAACTTTCCTTCTCAAATATTTGGCAATTTGGCAAAAGGAAGATGGCACAGGGTCCAAATAAAGAGTGAAAGCATCAGTTGTGTGGAAGCATTTCACATTAATACTGAATGAAAATGCAGTTGTCTGTCAACATTGCAAAGCAGAATTTAAATATCGCCACAGCTCAACTGCAATGTCTTAAAAGAAGATACTCAGGTTTGAAGGACAAAATAGACAGGTTAGCCATAGATATGTGCTATTTAACCTCTCAGAGTAGCATAGTCTTTGCCATGACTTTGACATATCATTTTGCTTAATTTACTTTCTACGATTCTTGTATGTCAGATTAATCACTGCTAAAATTAAGATTAGACCCACAGCTTAGCCTCATTTTATATAATACGGTACATAATAGGCATACAATAGTGGTGTAAAGGTTCTGAAATGGAGACCGAAACCACAATACTAATGTTCATCTCGTGATGCGATTCCCCTCCAAGTCCATTAATTAATAATCCTCTGCTGTTCATCTCTCATTACATTTCTAAATTACAAAACTAATTTTTAATTTCACAATTAACACTGTAAGGCATGTAAATCACAACATTATTATTCTATGTAAAGTTAGGGTAAGCTGTGTTATTTTGTAAATATTACGCACTACACCTATTCTATTGTCTTCCAGCTGCATGAGTCACGGGACTGTTTTGTTGTAATCATGATGGAGTGATCATGCCTGCAGTACAAGCTATGCCAGTCTCATTAGCTCAAAATGGATGATTACCCTTTTTAGTATTCCAAACCATTGGTGATCAATAAACCCAGAAATTCTTCCCTGTTTTTATTTCTTCACCGCGCCCCCCCCAAAAAAAAAATAAACAAAGGCAAGGTATGAACCGAACCATGGCTCAAGAATCAAGATGTGAAGTGAATCATGAATCTGAAGAATTGTTACACCCCTACCATACAATACTGGTTTTGTCCCATTTTCTCCACTTAAGGCCAAGCACACCGAGACACTACATACTGTGGTGACATACACTCACCTAAAGGATTATTAGGAACACCATACTAATACGGTGTTTGACCCCCTTTCGCCTTCAGAACTGCC
>JAODLC010000036.1:16006585-16027968 GCA_026781145.1 Hippopotamyrus pictus | reverse complement strand
ATGTGATTGGTTGATTAGATAATCGCATTAATGAGAAATTGAACAGGTGTTCCTAATAATCCTTTAGGTGAGTGTATGTTGTCGCATGTGAAGTGTATGTGAAGTGCCCACGTGTGCGAGGATTTTTTGAAAGTAATGGGATACATATCTGCAGAAGGAAACAAGAGATACATTACAAATATGTTGTCATTTGTGTTGGTTGCGTTTGAGGGATGTCCTTCACTGTAGCCTAGGCAATATAAACATTCATTATACAACTTTGCGCACTTAAATGGAAACATTAGTTTTCGTTGATACATTTCTGAATGTGACTCAGGGGAAACACACAAAGGTTCCACATTTGCTGCATTCATTCGGTACATATACATAACAAACCAAAAGACCTGTACCAAACATTTTCAGTACAAATACAAGTACCGTTACACTGCTAGTGCATCATGGTCTATATGCTTATCCAAAGACAGATTCCATGCGGTATTTGCCAAAGTGTAGATGAAGTGCACATCAAGAACTCTGCTTAAGAGTTCATGCTAAGAGTATGAATCTGCAAATCAAGTGTGGTAGTAGGTAAGTGTGGAGTAAGTGTGGTAAATGAGACGAAACCCAATTTTTTTTGTGAACTTAGGGTTTGGAAGATGTTCCCTTTGCAGTATTTTAGGTTTTCGTGATATTTAGGGGTTGAAAATGAACTATTTGGCCAAAAAGAACTTATCTACAAACATGGCCTGTCAGGGGCGGTTCTAGAGGGAGGCTGAGGCGGCCAGTGCCTCGTGACATCATGCATGCCCCCCGCCTCCCGCCGTAGCCACTCTAAATACATATGCTACTTGGGTCTGAAATAAATGCATTATTATTGTTATTTATTAACATATTTGTGGGCTAAAATTTGGTGCGCTGGGAACAAGTGAAACACAAGCGTAAGAACATTTTCTTGATGGACTCAATGTAGACACACAGGGTGGTTGAGTCGCGTCAGTTAGTGAAAAGCGCAGTTGAGTACAGAAACAAACTAATCAAGCTTTTGGAAGCAAGACAGTCTAAACAAGAATTCGGAGTAACTTACATATTTGAAAAAACTGTAAAATGTAACTAAATGTAACTGCGAAGCATTGCATAAATAACTTATTAGTTTTCAAAATTGTCTTTTGCTTCTTAATGCTGGCAATCTAATGTAGGTAAATTTGGAGGAAATCAAGGTGAAATGCATCTGCCCCCCTAACAGAACAACTGGCCTCAGTCTGCCCCTAGGGAGACCAAAGGAGAGGTTTTGATATATTTAAGAAAACATACTTTTACAGACATATCATAATTTACACCAACATGAAGAACATTTACATAATTTCCTTCAACCGCCTAAGACTTATAGTACTGAATAATAGCACTGCACAATTCCAATAATTAACTGCATCTGCAACATCTCGTTTTGGACGGGTCATTTTAACAAATATATATCCGGCTTTTTTGCTGCTTGCCATTATTACCAACAGCTAATTTTCAACAATAATGATTTGAAATCTGAAACATGAATGACACAAATCAAAGCACAATAGCTAAAAACAACAGCAATAGCTTTAACATAAAAAAAATACATCTACTAAACAAATACTGGCAACAAAACTGAATATATGCTTTTCCATTTTATCCCCTACACACGACTGGTAAATGTGGTTCATGTATCTTTTTCCATCAATTCCATCCAGCAATTTATTTTGAAAAATCACAATTTGCAAGCTAGACATCTGCACCAAAAAGGCAAGGTTTCGTGCAACAAGTGAAGCTTTGCCTGCAGTTACACCAAAGGGGCAGAAATTAATGATGCTACCGTAGCATACTTTTGCAGTTACGCCACTTAGAATTACTCACACACCGCCCCCATGTTCCCCACCACACTGTCAGTCTTTACCAGCAACAAAAAAACTGCCATCGCTCACAGGACATCACAAGACAAACAAGGCCGCAGCACTTCAGAAGGTCATTTACATCTGTATATAAAGCGTAGGACAATATCTGCAATGTAAAGTGCTAAGTAAAACCGAAACTTGAGAAATACTTCATTGTTTACTTTGTTTACAGGAAACTTTCTGTAAAGTTAAGGTTTGGGGCCTCATATACCTCACAAGCCAAACGTTACTGCCTTCAGCCAAATCCTGCAAATCACCTTAGAGCATCATTGAGTTTTGGCAAAGTACATCACTACTGCAGGGCCAGCAAACACAGTGTGAAATGCATTTATGCATCTCACTACACTGGCGTGAGACAAGTGAACTGGTTAAAGAGGACATGCTAACCCTGTAATATTGTTACCCTGTTGCTAAGAAATCCTTCAACTATTTTTGCAATAGAAGGGTGGTATGGCATATTTGGAAAAGAAAAAAAAAAAAATCACAAAATATACTCCCCTGGAAGAAAATGTGACAATTCGGGTTTGAATAGAATATATGAAAACTGACACACACTTAATTTTATCAGAATCAGAGCAAAACAAACTAAAGCACCTGCAACAGCATCAGATGATACAAATGACAAATGGATTCATTAGCAAAGAACATACTTTGAAAAACGAAATGCTAAACGCGAAACACACTCATGCTTAATTAGAATTTTTAGCATACAGTATACATTTTCAAATTTAAAAAGAGCTAAAAATATCTTGCCTTTAACTTCTAACACCAGCACATTCAGGAAAAGGGCAATCAACTGATCTTCCATGCTGCAAATATCAAACAGCCAGGAAACATCACAGCAGTTGATTTATATTTACAAGATCAAATAAATATCAGGATGCGGTAGTCAGATACGATAGTTTAATGGTTGCACAATATCCTTTCGAATTGATAGTTACATATGCATGGCCAGCAGCCTTCAGAACTGCAGATAAAAGGCACAACTTGATATGCTGATCATGTCACATACAGGCAAGTCCAGCACACATCAGCTTTATGTTCACAGCTGTGGAGAGCCCTTCCAGCACCATCTCAGCTCCAGCTGGAGGACTCTCATCACTTTAAGTCGAACTTTCTCTCAAAAAGTATGTAAGATACAGTTGTGGCATCATTAACACATTGAGATAAAATGTCTTTGCATGAATAATATTAGGTCTCAGAGTGCAAAAGTAACCAATTACCCAACCCCAAAATCCCATATAAAGGAAAGGCCTCAGCCTTTCAATATTCATGGCATGTCTACATCTGCGTACTTTATTCAACCGAGCTAAAAAAGGAAAATGTTGCTGGCCCTAGGGCCACTGCCATTTTACTCTTAATGTCAGAGGCTGCTTGTTATACAGCATATCAAAAATCACAGATCAGAAGCTGGGTTGTCATTTAAATAATAAACTACCACAGCAACTACATATTCAAAAAACTGGGTAGGCTCATTCGAAGGCTAGCACATATTTGTGATACTGGTAAACAGTTTTGCAACACTGCTGCGTCATTGCTGCACCCATTATATGAAGCAGCCCTGGAAAAATGTTATATTACCACAATTCCGAAAACCCCAAGTAATCTGGAAAAGGGCTACTTGAGGTTTGGACTTGGATGTTGTAATTTACACAAACATACAAGCATTCAGTTCTCCAGAGTCCAGGTTTGAGTGTAATGGGCCCAAATTAAACAAGCCACACTGAACTAAACGTAAAGTTTAATCAAGACAACTAAATACAATTTGACAAGATGTGTAGCAAGAAACATACAGTTTTACAAGCTAATTTTTTTTCCCCATCGCTAGACGAAAATGTCAGCACATAAAAGGCCAAATAAAGCTCTTTGATACTTCACCCTGAATAACCTGTTAATCAAGGTGCAAATTCACCTTTTATTACTGATAATTAAGACTGCCGCAATACAGGTATAGTTCTTCCATCCACCCATCATTATTCTCAAATTAAGGGGTGACAAGATCAGCCTTGACTTCTTTGAATGAAATACACTTTGAAGGGACACATCTGAACCCAAAATCCAAGTGACGACTTATTAACAGGGGAATCCCCAGATAACAGCCATTCCTGCCATACAAAGAGGAAACTTTTTGGTATATGAGCACCAGACATTGACACATTATGAAAGGCACAAGACTTAGCTGAGGGCATACACAGGTTATCTGATGACAATACCTTATGCGAGCAAACCCAGCAGAGGCAGGATCTGAAAAACTTAGTGTAGATCAAATTCCCTAAATCACGTTGACTCCATTAGCAAATTGCTAAATACAGGTATCCCCCATTTGATGTTACTTTGCTTTTTTGCGAGAACTACATTAGCACCTGGTAGCTGAAAGAATTTTCCCTTTTACAGAAAAAGGAGAAATTCAAAAATAGGTTTCAGCATCTATCAGTGAGCCAGTTAAAGATACAGTCATGTGTCGCATAACAATGTTTTGGTAAACAATGGATCACGCATACGACAGTGGTCCCATAAGATTACAATGGAGATCACCTATGCTATCACCTAGCAACATCATAGCTGTCATAACATCATAATGCAACGCATTACTCATGATTTTGGTGATGTTGGTGTAAACAAACCTACAACGCTGCCAGTCATATAAAAGTATAGCACATACAACTATGTACACTACATAATTCTTGATAATGATAAAAAATAAAAAATTATCTGGTTTATACTAGGGATTGAGTAATCTACCAATTAATCTGATGATTCATTGACTAATCATGTGTATATAATATAGTATAATATAATATATAATTTAGCATGAGGGAGGAACTAACCAAGTACTGCAAGATGCATGCTCAGTTAAAATATGATCACTTTAGGCACAATTCAGTTAAGTTCCATGTTTTTGGACAGAGGGTGAAAACCGGTGGACCGCCAAAAAGTCACACACACACACGGTGAACATGCAAAATCCAGACACACAGACCGACAGTGTGTGGCAACAGCGATACACAACGCACCAACTGTGTCTCCCTCGGCTTGTGCGAAGTGCTATGTTAATATCGACATGGCATTTCAAGTACATGCAACTAAAAAATAAAATAAAAAGTTTATAGTTTACAGTCGTTGCTTTTGCGTGATCTTTGCATTGTACACTCCAAGTCATTCATTATGATTCTCGTCCATGCTGGTGGATTCACTCATAGACTGTGTGGCACGTTTACGAGAAATGAAACAAAAACGAGTGAAGAGGCCAAAAGCAAAAGAACAGATCTTGAAAATACATGCATCTTCTGCTGTATGGAAATCTCTTCCATATCACACACAATATTGAGAAAGAGCATGTAATTTATAAAGTACTGAATTGTGTCTGTTAGAATAACTCACCATCAACTTATCAGACATGGCTCTATTGATAGACAAGTACCATTTGTACACTGTACACTGCTCATAAAAAATTAAGGGAACACTTTATTATCACAATATAACACTGTGAAACATTTGGGATATCAATCTGTCCAGTTAGGAAGTATGAGCAATTGTGAATCAATTCCACTTGTTTTGGTGCAAATGAAAGCAACAAAAAAGTGAACGGGAGTAACAACAGCAAGAAAACTCCCCAAAAGGGAATGGTTTGCAGGTGGTGACCACAGATTATTTCTCTCCTTATCCTTCCTGACTGATTTTTCTATAGTTCTGCATTTTACTAGTGCCTTGTCACTACTGGTAGCATGAAGCGGTACCTGCAGCCCATTTAGGTTGCATAGGTAATGCAGATCCTCCAGGATGGCACATCCATATATGCCATCGCATGAAGGTTTGTTGTATCTCCCAGCACAGTCTGAAGAGCATGGAGGAGATACCAGGACACAGCCTTTACATGAGCAGAGCTGGACAGGGCTGTAGAAGGGCAACAACCCAGCAGCAAGACCAGTGTCTGCTTCTTTGTGTGAGGAGGAACAGGAGGAGTACGGCCAGAGCCCTACAAAACAGTGGAGGATGGGTTGTCCCTTTGATTCTGGTTCCTCCCAAGGTTTCTTCCTTCTAGAGAGTTTTTCCTTGCCAGTATCACCTCTGGCTTGCTCACTGGGGGATTTTGGGCAGGGATAATGTTAAGCACTTTGAGACAACGTCATGTTGTGAAATTGTGCTATACAAATTAAACTGGAATTGATCTGAATTGAAACCTCCAGCGGGCCACTCGCGTGTACGTTTCTGACCAAACTGTCAGAAACGGACTCCATGAGGATGGCGTGAGGGTGACGTCTCTAGTCTGACCTGTACTCATAGCCCAGCACCGTGCAGCTCGGTTGGATTTGACTGCTGTTAGGTACCTTGATGAGATCCTCAGACTCAATGCCACACCTTACACTGGTGCAGGGGGCCCTGGGTTCCTCCCAGTACAGGACAATGCTCAGACTCATGTGGTGAGAGTGTGAAGCAGTTCCTGGATGACGAGGGCATGAATGCTATTGACTGACCCCTATGTTCCCTAGACCTGAATCTAACAGAGAACCTCTATGACATTATGTATCAGTGCATCCAAAGCCTCCAAACAGTGACACAGAATGTCCAGGAGCTCACTGATGCCCTGATCCAGGTCTGGGAGGAGATTCCCCAGGACACCATCCACCGCCTCATCAGGAGCATGCCCAGATGTTGTCAGGAGTGCATTCAGGCATGAGAAGGTCATACACATTACTGAGCCACATTATGCGTGGTTGGATCAATCTGTGATTTCTGTTTTTTACTTTGATTTTCCGTGTGAATTTGAATCCAGCCCTCAGTGGGTTAATGATTTTGGTTTCTATTAACTGCGCTTATGTCATTTTATTCTCAATGACTACTGTGTAAGTACACTCTGTGATGTTCTCACGACGACAAAATCACCTAATGATGCATTTCTTAGAACGTATCCCAGGCGTTAAGCAAAGCAACCTGTATTGATTCAGGTAAGTGAAACTACACTATACATATTATATTTTATAGAAGCTGTGTATTTATCATAACATTCCTATTTTTACTATATGTTTGTGTTCTTTGGCATTATGTGGCATGTTATTTTTTGAGTCTGGGGACACCCAAATTTTTTTTCCCATATAAATTAATGGTAATTGCTTCTTCACTTTATGCCAGTTTGGCTTACGAAAGGTTTCATAGGAACGCTCTACTTTCAGATAGTGTGGTAAACTTGCATTCAACACCATATAAATATGTTCAAGGTCAACACAATCAGCACATGCATTAACAACAGTTTTTCTGTAACTAGTTCCAACAAGTTGAGAAGGTGAAGACACATCCTCAACACATCACAGGTCTCTCCAAAACTGTCCATTTATCTTTTTAGGGTTTAACAGATGCTTCAAAACATCAATGTGGAAGATGAGTCAAAAGATGCCTGAATTTTCAGAAGGTTTTACAGACCGGAGAGGTACCATCCAAGACGACTTCACCTCATTAGCCCAGGACTTATGTGTTAACATGAATAAAATTCTATGGTTTTCAGTACCTTTTAGCACACCACCTATAAACATACACAAATACACACTGGGAAAATACAACATTACCATTTTAGAACCTTGTGATTTAGTACTGTCTTATCAAAAGTGAAAAAGTGATGTCGGAAGGGGGGGAGGTTAGGACGATCACAAGGGCCTCTGAGGGACAAGGGCCCTGAAAAAGGCCTGGAACATAACTGGACTGAGCGGAGTTGGGGAGCCAGTCAGATATGCTTCCATCTCTAGCAGTACCCCTATTTATCAACCCTCTACCACAATCACTCCCAGTACTGCAGTTTTATTATAGATATCTATCATTTTAACTCCTACAGCTTAATTAATAAATACACAGTACATTTCTTCACATAAGTATAACAAGGAAGCGTACAAAAGTACTGGCAGAACACGAGAAGACAGCACATTTTCACTATCACAAAATGGGGAACTACAGCAAGTTTTTTTCCCCATATTACAGGTACTAGAGGCGTTTGCATGACACTAAAAGCAGTACACAAAGGCACAGAGCTTAATGAATGGCACACCCACAGATTGACAGTGTTGTGAGTGTGGGAATGAGGAAAAACAGTCTCTAGCATCTCCAGGATATTCTAGAGATTTAGAAAACATATTCCAAGATGGAAGCCCTAAGCAACCAGTTAAGGCACATTTATTTAAATACAGAGTTTTTCTTCCTTCCTGCCTCCTCATTCTAACACAAAACACACACTAATACAAAAATACAAATACAAGAATCTCCCAAGTCATTATACATATATCTTATACACGCAAGAGAGAACACCAAATGAGAAATTTAGATGCAAATACTCAGAAATATACTTCAATACCTCATATTTATTTGCTGATAAAGATCAATAATGAAGCCAGTGAAATCAATAAGAAATGCAAACCCCTAAAACTTTATTCTGTTATGCAAAGGGTCAAGCGACATAGGTGAACTAGCCTGAATATAATCACGCAGCGTTCGCTTTCAGCTAAGCTCACATTTAAATAGTTGCAGTCCATTAGCAAAAACAATGCACGTTTTCAAGCATGGATCATGTGCTCATGTGGAGCTCAGCAAAATGACCCTAAAGATGCTGGGCTGTGTTATGAAGTAGTGTAGAAGTAAGGGGTACTGAAATACCTTGGCCCGATACCGCTTTGGCCCGATACTGCCGGCAGAAGCAGTCCTTAGGGCTTGTAAAATACAGATGATTAACTGACCACAGGCCTGTCATTTTGATACACAATGACTGAACCGATACTACACAAGAGGACTTCCTGTTCAAAAGAACAAAAAAAAACCTGAGGCAAGGCTTTCTTTCTCAGTTTTAAGTGGAAGCTCACACCCAAATTAACCATGTTGCCTTAGCAACACCTAAATTAAGGGCATGATCCTATAGTGTTAGCAACTTAAAACCATAAAACAAAAACAGTTAAGTAGTTTATACACTAAGCATGACACATATCAGTTAACGTATCAGTACTTGCCGATATTCGATATTCTTTAAATGTCAAGATACTTGCATTGGTCTGATGTGTGAGTCTTGGCAAATATTTACACTTTATCAATATTCAGACTTAGCAGCACCACAGTTAAAAGATATAATTGCTGAAATAATGGAGACAATTACATTTAATGATTTACGATGCATCTTTACATGCTCAAGACTCTCTAACTTGTTTTCCAAATAAAAATCGCAATGAACTATTACTCCTTACATGTGTACTAACTATTCTAGACGGTGACTTTTAGCAAACCATCAGTACCGTACTATATTTCATAGTAACACTGCAGGAAAATACAAATGATCACAGTTAAACAGTATAAACATAATTCGCTAAGCTTTAGTAACATATCGACTCTGCTGTACTCTGTGTCTTAATAGCCAAATGTAGCTTAGCTCAGAAATTCTATCTATAGCTGACATATGATAGCAGCAGTAAAATCATCTCAGGTTAGCAGTGACTATCCACTCAATGTCTGTAACACAATATTATATGAAAGGCCAACTTTTGGCAGTATACATATTACCTAAAGTGATTAAGGGATATTGAAGCATGAACCAGCTACTATAGTTAATCACTGAAAGCAGGTAAAAAAAAATTACAGAACACACAACTGTCTGGCATTTGTGATCTTTTCGCCAAGTCTCCTACATCAACCAATATGCCCACCTGATACACCCCCAGTTTAGGAAAATTAAATTACAAAACAGCACTTCGAAATAAGACAAACAAACAAGTCACCTATGCATTTTTTCCAATGTTTTCTGAGCATATGTACTCTACGACACGGTTCCAAGTGTTCACATATTAATACACAAATAGACCCGTCACAACTGATAAAAACTTGTGATTCACAAATGACGACTGACGTGATAAGGTGGGCGTCGTGTTAATTTATTTGAAGTTAAATGTGTAAATTGCAAATCGTATCCTACCTTCATTTTCTGTAGCCGGACATCGCACCTGTAGAACCAGATCAAACGTCTTCCCTGGATTTTCGCTGTGTAAAAAAGAGAGTGACATTCAAAAGCCATTAAGACGACATTCGTCATTTAAAGGGAAAAAAGAAAAACATGCACTGGTACACACATTAAGTGTTATTGCGTACGGATACGCTGCACCGAAAAGAGACATAAGAATAAAGCTAGCTGGCTAAGAGGCTAGCAAAGGCATTGCCTTTACCCGGTACTGACAGCATTTAACAAGTCCATCCTTCGCTGGCTGCAGGTATTTATGGGAACTGTAATGATAATAACGTTACACACAGTCGTAACTCCAGACACTTTAGAGTTTATTTTGTTATTTTAAGGCTTCCGGCCTACGTGTCGTGGGGTTTATCCAGAGCCAGCCCTGCTCAAAGTAAAATTAACGCCGGCTTGAACCTTTCCCAAGTCGCCTCAGGAAGAAAGCACTTGTCAGCGCACGTATGATCACCGACGTGTATCTCGCAGACAGACTCTCAGAGGCTTTTCACGCATTTATTTGTAGCAAATGCTGTCATGCCCAGCTAAAAGACTTACTTTATTCTGCTGTCCATGGTTACAACATCTCGACAGCTCCCTCAAAACCGGCTCTGACCGCTGTCCGAGATCGGGAGGACAGCCAACACTGGCAAACCGTCCACGGAGGTGAAGCGCGAGTTTTTTTTCAATACTTTTCGCTAGTCAGTCGCTTCCTCAATTTCAGTGAGCATTTCAGAGAGAGCCCACATGCCTCCTGCTGTCTGAATAAACGTCTGTCTTTAGATATCTAGGCTTTCTCTCGCTCTCTTTCTCGTCCTACGGATTTCTTCACTGAGCGTGAAACCAGGAAGTCCACGAGACGACAGTGTGACGTCATCTGCGCGCTCACCACTTGCCTGCATGTCCGCGGTCGATGCTCTTCACGAAGGTCGTCTTTCGCCGGCTGATGGTGGGGGTCTGGGGTCGCTCCAGACCCCCACGAATGACTGCTACTAACGAGGAGCATCTTAAGAAATAAGTAATTAGTCGCTCAGTCGATGCTTACGTAACCCAGATGTGATGCAGCTGAGTCATGTGAACTGACGTTGCATAGGTGGGCTCTTCCCACACAAGGTGGAAGATGAAGGTGAACACTAAGAGTTATTTGTTAGATGGTGAGCTACACATGATAAGACATTTATTATTCCCATGCTGACTTGGGTAGCTCTGCTGGGAAACATAGCACTGCATAACATGACTAGACTGTTGTTTGCTACTACACATAATTTGAACCAGATATATAACAGAACCAGGTGAAAGAACAATGACAGAGAATTTAAGTAGAGAAGCCATCCATCCATTTTATTTTCCAGCCACTCATCCTATACTGGATCATGGAAAGCTTGGAGCCTGACCCAGGTAGCACAGAGCACAAAGCAGTGGAGTACACTGTGCAGAATGTAGAGGATGACCTAAATAATAAAGATACCTAAGAAACATGACTGTAGTAAATTGAAGTACCAGAATTTGGATACATATTTCGGCTGAACTTAATTTTAGGTGTGTCATGTCAAAGTGGGTATGTGGACAAAGAATCCAAGTATCAGTTAAGCAAATGAAATAAAGTATGCCCTACAACTCACCACTGCAAGACTACAAAGCTTCTGACTTAAGGCCAGTCATCCTGTTTTCCGTGTTGTCTTAGCTGGGAAATGAATAGATGGCACTGCAAATTTCCTACTTAATGTAAACTTTTATGGCCAGTTTCCCAGTCAAGGATTAAGCCTAAGCCTAGACTAGCTTTGAGTTACAATGGTGAATCTCCATTGAAATGGCAATTTAGTCCAAGACTAGTCTTAATCCTTGTTCGGGAAACCGGCCCTTAATGTTTGAATTGGATATTATTTCGTGTTGTCCTAAGAAGACAATCCTTCTTCTAGGAGGTAACAGAAGATGGGACAACAAAGTCAGCCATTTTTAATCATCCATTTGCAGTAGTCCCATATGCATTTAGGGAGGCAGTTATCCACAGGTAAATAACAACGTAATAATAACATAGTTAGGCAAACTTTCTTTGACCAGCAATATGACTCGCAGGTCCAATCCTGGGAAGGAACTCATAGCGGCAATGTGTCAGCTTTTTATGCACAGAGTAATTCTGGAGGTTTGTTGAGATGATGCTGCTTGTTCAAGCCACTAACTTCTCAAGAAAGTCAATTACAGGAAAAGAAAAACCCAGGGCATTTTCTGTTCCTGAATATCATGTTTGCACACTGTTACTTTAATCTACTGTTATGATTTAAAATGAAAATATTCCACGAGAAATTGGATGATTGTATATTTGTTTATGAATGTAGCTTTCTTTGCAGTCATATAAATGATAGCAGCATCACATTAGACAGCGTGGTGGTTCAGATGGTGGTCTCACACCTCAGGACATCACTTTGATTTCCAGCCGTCGCTGTACTTGCGTGGATTTTGCACATTGATCATGTTTGTGTGTTTGTTCCAGTAGTCCAAAGCCATGTGGTTTAGGTGAACCGGTGTCTCTCAATAATCCCCATCCATGGTTTTCGATGCCTTATGTCTTGTTTTTATTGACAGGTCCCAGGCTTACTACAGCCCATACTGGATACATAGTATGGAAATGGAAGAATAACAGAGCCAAGTCATCTAAATAAGTCTTTCTCCTAGGATACAACACTTCAGCCAGCATACAGCAAACAATTAAAATAAATTCAGTGAATAAATATTTATTAAACTGTTCGGTATTTGCAAACGGCCATATGGTGGTTCAGGTGATACCTCTATGGTTTCATGCCTTCATGGTTTTGTCTTATACTCCAGGGGCGGGGTGCTCCACAGTGCAGGATTTCTTGCTTAGCTGGGTAACTTGTTGGATTTAAGGTAGTCTGGGCTATGTTAGTTCACTTACATTTAGCTCAGACTACCTTAAATCCAACAAGGTATCTGGCTAAGCAAGAAATCTTGCTTCCTGGAACACCCCCTGGTCTGAAATTATGATTAGTATCTTTTGATCAATCTAGCTGGACGGAAGACGGTTTTAAACAGAAATGTTTGAAGAGCATAGCTAACATTTTTAGTAGTTAATCACTGCATGTGAGCCTAAATTACATATGTGTATATTATGTAAATATATAATGCTGATTTTAAGTTACAGCAGAGATCCTTGCAATTTCATATGGATACCTGCAGCAGGGTATTCTTGTTTACAACTTAACGCTAGTTAAAGCGCTAAAATATATTTTAGTATATTTATTTCAACTGAATTATATATTTTCATGTGTTTAATATAAATGCGTACATCATACAGACATAACGTACATCATAATGCCATAGCAACCAAAGTACTCATACGGTTAATACCTAAGCTCTTAATCAAAAAATCATTTGAACAGATAAGCAGACATTATAACACAAATGATGGAAGGTTAAATGTACAAAAGGAAAACAATCAAAATTCATGCAAATAGTCGTACAACTTCCATCTTCGCTTTGACATATTTTAACGTCTGCGTATGTAATGTGCAGAAAGTTATTAAGAAAATGCGAGGTCGTTTCAAGCACGGTCAATGATATTGAACTACAAGCAGAGGAGGAGCAGAATCGCGTGCCGTAATACCGGCCTCGGGCGAATGGGACGCAAAGGCGCGCGCGCAACAGCGAAAACAAGCTGGAAATGGGAAGGACATGAGCCGGTACCTGCGTCTCGCAACAAATAAGTTAATAATCACGTATATGCGACATATTATTTAGGAATATGTATTATATTGTTAATATGTAAGTATATCCCTCAAATAACCTGAACAAGGTCGCTCGCGAGTATTAGTTTATTTTTTTCCTCATGCAGGAATCTGATAAGATAAATACGAGAATCGCTAGAGCATGTTATCTCCGCATTTTCATTCACTGAGGAATTTCAACAGACTTGACGTATTTTTACTTGGGAATCTGAAACGAAAGGTGATTATGTCGTCTTGCGAAAAATACTGCTACACTGAACAAGTAACAAGCGCAGTATCACAAAATAACTCAGAAAATGGTAGAAATGAAGATACGGATACAAGAGAAATGCAAATGCAAGAAAATGAAAGACAAATTGCACTCCTTCACCAAAAGGCATGTGAGGTAAGAATGTTTGCGGTGTCGCAGTTAAAGGAACCCGTACAGCGCCGTGCCCCTCCCACTTGGGTACCGGTCACGAAAAGCTTGTTACTACCGGACACACAGTGTTAAATCTTGTCATAAAATTATTTTTAATGAAATATTGAGATCAACAGTAATTTGTAAAGGCGATTTACACCAGATTCAGCAAATACAGACTTTATTTTGCTTGTAAGTTTAAATGATGTTTTCAGGAGTTTACAAATGATTGTTACTTTAAAAAAATTAACTATCCAGATAATTTAAATTCTGGTAACCATACAAGTGAGAATGTAAAGAGTTGGCATTATATATTAATCTTTGTTTCCAAACCATTGGAAACAAAGATTTGGGACAAATTAGGGTGATTGTCCCTCAAATACACCTCAAAATGCCTACCGTAATGTGCTGTGAAGCATTCATGTTTTAAAGCTAGTCTTTAGTCCTGGAGAGTTAAAGATTTCCAGTACACAGACTGTGCCAGCTTTGCTATGGAAGAAAGAGATGCCATTTGAAATGACATGTCACGTCATAAAAGAGCCCCGGGCTCTTCTTGTATAGTAGCTTTCCGAAGCTGAAACAAGTGGTCTTATCTTTTTGAACGAAGACTTGATAAAATAACTTTGTAAGGCCTAACAGGATCACATAGAGATGACAAGTTTATTTGTGAAGGTAGACGTCATGTGAGTACAAGCCGGGGGTGGGGGGCGCGTTCCCTCATATGCAGTACAAGTTGGCATTCTAGTAACACTGGCCAGGAGAAGACTTTTTAAGGACATTTTAAGGAATTGAAATACAGTTTCCATCTCCGCCCCTCTTTCCATTGTTCTGGTGTGGGGTTCATTGCTCCACTGATCACCCACATAGCTTTCTGTTTTATTGGACAAACCTTTGTTGACTTCATATCCTGGAACTCCCCTGCAATCTGACCTTGGTTTAGAGTGTAAGAGTGTGTATATGATCGTGGGCCTCGTCCAGTTACACGACCAGGTTGCCTAATAAAGCAAGAATCCAGCAGTTTGACGGTTAAAGTGGGGGGCTTCTTAACTCCTGTCCCTGAGAATAATTACATCTATAACCTCTAACCATTAGTTCTGCAAGGAAATGGATTTGTCCCATGTCCCAGTGTTCTAACGTGAATATCCTTATTATCCTTAATAATAGTCATATGGTGGTATGTTACAGTGAATGTTTTAGTTTATATCTCTGTGTTAGATAAGTTGCGTGTGAGCATTTTCAACTGAAACTTATTATTTGTTTCAAGGCTAAGGAGCAAATGTACATAGATCCAGTGACGGGATACAAGGTGTTCACAAAGTTCGCTCATCTTCAGAGGGGAAAATGCTGTGGGAGTGCATGCAGACACGTAAGACTCCGTGACCCTGCATAAGCCAAAGTGGGTATGGGAAATGGATTGATGTACTAAATGTAAATCTTTTATTTCTTTGTTCTGTCAACAGTGTCCTTACGGCCAAGTGAACGTGAAAGACCCAGCCAAGAAGAAAAAATTCAATTCAGAGTTTTATGTGTAGAAGTTAGTGCAGTGTACACCTCATTGCATACTGTCCAGTCACTGAAATTAACTTCTTTTATTGTCTCATACAGAGTGTCATGTGACTGGGGATCTTTAGGGCACACGATAAACCACGACAATGTATGATCTTTTTAAATACACGCTGAATCGAAAACAGAATGAGAAATCTTGATTGAAAAAAAATGTCCTTTATTGAATTGCCACCCTTATTTTCATTTTTTTTAATTGATTGCATTTTATGTGACAGTGAACAGTATCTGCAGCAATAATACCTATCTATCTATACTGACATGTCGGAGGTTCAGTGCGTGATCCTGCTGGTTTCGTATGAGACAGCTAAGCCACAAAAGGGGGACATCCAATGCTGCCAGAAGATTATATTCCGAAGATAGGGGTCAAAAACAGTGAATGTCATGGGTCAGATTCAGGCTGCTGGCCCTTCAAAAGAAAAGAGAATGCATTGTATTTGTATGGCATACAATGGCAGGGCTTTGTGGGAGCGCAGGCCCCGTTTACCTGTCCTTTTCCACTGACATTTTCCCATTATTGTTGTGGTTTACAGGTATTTGTAACACCATCCTTGCTGCTACTTCTGTAAAGAAAGAGTACTAAATGGGTCCAGACAGTTCTGCTGTTATTGTTGTTGTCTTGTCAAGTAGCGGGCTGTTTCGCAAAGCAGCATTTCTTGTTTTTCTGGATGACTAAATGGATTTTATCTTTGTTCACTTACATTTAGCCCAGACGACCTTAAATCTGACAAGTGATCCGGCTAAGCATGAAATCCTGCTTTGTGAAACAGGCCCCAGGACTTCTAGCTACATATAAACTGTATTGCTTTCAATATTAAAATGTTCAGCCCTCCCTCTGCTTCCCTTTGCTCATAATGCAAGCGGCAGTAGCATAAAGAGCATGTGTTTATTCTACACTGGCGGAGAGCAGTGCATGATAAATCAAGTCAAGAAACGTATAACCCTCTGTGACTTCATTCCACCACGGTGTTCAGTGCGTGTCTGGTTATACTGGAGCAAAACGATGATGGGTGGCTGTAAAAATACTCTAATTAGCAATGTGTTTTACATTTCAATCTGTGACTCTTGAACAGTACATAGTGCTCAGTCTTCCTTGGGTGGTAACACATCACTCTCCTTACAAAACTCCCTTTATTTTCCTATAGCATATCCTCGACGGGGTCGCCCGAAGCCTGTTCCAGGTAGCATAGGTAATAAAACAGGGGAACTCCCTGGGCAAGTTACCAGACCAGTATAGGGCAGATATGCCACAGGCAATTATCCTATATGCATGTATCTGGATTGTGAGGCGAAACCACCACAACATGGAAAGAGCATGCAATCTCCACGCATAGAGAGCAGAGCTGGGAGTCAAACCTCACACCCTGGGAGTATTCGGCACCTGATAGCCACCCCTCCTTCTCAAAATATATTTCATGCAATTAGGTAGTTTCATGCATTCACTATACGGGACTTATAGGTGATATTGATGCATTTGATTTACAGGGACAGCACAAAAACGTCAATCTACCTCCATCTGTGCTTCTGTCGTATGAATGTTTATAGGTGCCGTTGCGGAGTTGTTCTACAAACATTTCTCGTAAACCTTGGCAACAGCTATTTTACGGGTCCAGTGGTGCAAATGGAACTTGTGGCGTGTTGTCCCAGCAGCGGGGCTCCGCTGCGCTGCGCTGCTCGCAAACGGACATCGGCACTTCTGGGGACAGCCTGCAGAAGCTCCCGCGGCCAAGCGTCTGCATCCAGGAAGAAAGGCTAATATATGCTTTCATGATGACTCACGGCTATTTTCCAGCCGCGACCTCCTAGGGTCGCACGAACATCCAGTTACCTGCGTGCGCAGTTAATGCTAGATAACATGTTATTCTCAGCTGTCTTTTGCGCGCTGCCCCTGCACGTCGTTTAGCGTTAATTGATTTCCGTGCACACGAAAATGAATGAAAGATGGTTGTTTTAGAATGACAAGAACAACATCGTAAATTCATGTAATAGCTAAAGATGTCATTTAATTACAACATTCTATCTTTTGGTGTTTCTGCTTGTATTTCTGTGTTTATTTATACTGAACAGTCAAAATGGATGAAACATTATACTTTTGCTGTTTGGCCTATTTAAATGACGTTTTGGTCGACTTAGAGCATGCGTTGTTCTGAGTCATGTGTAACTGCTAAATGAAAAAAAAAAACTTTCTTTGCAACTACTAAGCAAAAGCATTTAATAATGTTTGAAGAATACGAGCTGAAAATACTGAAAAATACTGGAAAGAAAATCAACGTGTCGCTAAAAGTATCTACGGCAGAAAAATATCGTCAGCTGCGTTGCCAGATACATAAAGCAACATAGTTACAAAAAGCCCGTTTTGCGTTTGCGCAATATCGATGAAACAAGGGACTAGATAACTGAATGGTGATAGCTGTAAGCAGGGACACACTATAGTATATAACCTGGGTTCACCTTCGGACAATGAAAAAAATTCAGCCTGAAAAAGAAGTCGTAGTTAATACCGCATTTCAAAAGCGGTCAGGAACGGTGTATGTAAACCTCTCCTGGTTATATGCGGGATGCATAGTATTCTAGTTTATCAAGAAATGGTTTAAATACTTTAAAAATATGGAGGAAAAAAATGGAATACATGTTTAGATGTACATAAATCCTCAGTGCATGTTATGACAATTTTGATGCAAAATGAATTATATAAAAAAATGATTGCTCACTTCCTTTCTTTGTAGCCCCGCCCCTTTTCTGACCCGGGCCCTTGCTGGCTGATAGAACAACTTCTCTCATTCTGAGTCAAACCCCTCCATGTCACGCAAGGCTTCTCATGTTTTGGTGTTTTAACGAGTCCGGCGTATAAATCACGTGACCAACACAGCACTGCAGGAGCACAGAGGAAATGTGTACAAAAACAGTGAGTGATGTGGGTTGCATAACCTTGAAGTGATGTTCCAATGAACAAGTGATGATTTAAAAATGGAATAATTAAACTTTCAAAGTTGCCGTACTCCAAATCTCCCCAGGGTACGTTTCTGAAGTATTTAACAATGCAGTCCTTTTCATTCCTTCAGAGTAAGACCTTTAGATCACATCCTGCCGCCATCAGCACAAAACCGACCAAAAACATGGTCATTATTAACCAATGAGATCATCTGACTCCTCATGATTTTTTTGCTGATAGCAGAAAATGTTGTGAAGGTTGTGTCATGTTATTTTTTAAGGGGTGGCAGTTCCGTTTCTCAGCACCACTACACACCGAAGATGTGTAAACCTGTGTGTGTAAAATTGCGTCTCACAAATGCGGGAAGGACTGTCCCCTCAGGCCATCGCTCAAACCTGCCACACACGTCCCGGCGCGTCTGAACGAGCAGGCAGCGGAGACCGCATGCGGGAAGCGCCTCTGAGGGCCAAGTTCTGTCGCTCCGGCACCTGTTTGGCTTGGTCGCAATTCGGCACCAGGCGGGTCACAAGGAAAACTGCTTACTGATCAGGAGCAAAACCCCTGTGAGCATCTACAAGGAGACTCATGATCACAACAGTGCTGAGGAGGACAGGTCCACAGGCGTGCGGTCGGCAGGGATGAAAGGCAAATTTATTGTGGCCCGGCTCTGAAGCAATGCAGCGAAGCGTGCAGGAATAACACTCTACCGGAATGGTCACGGTGTCATGCTCGTCAAGTACCTGGTCGGCTTGCGACGGGTTTGCTGCTCTTGCCTGGAGATCTATCTGTCACATTAAGGAGATGGATCGGCGTTTGGGGCCTCCCGTCCTGTAGCTGACCATGAAATAGGCCAACATGTACGTCCATCGCATTCATGATTCTTTTTTGACTTAAGTGATGTGTTGCCTCATTTTTTTTTTCCTGGTCAGAAACTCGGACTGGAACGCAAGCAGCGCACAATACAAGCCACCCTCCTGACAGATTTCAGTGCACCCGATGAAAGGAGAGGACAGCCATTTTTTACGCTAATGAGCTTCACCGATGTTACACGTGTTTGGAACTGTAGGTCAATAAGCTGCAAAGCATTTGATATTTAGAAATTCAATGAAATAATCCAAGGAAGTTTTCCCTATATGTCAGTTTTATGAGAGCATTTTCAGTGTTTTACACTGTTATTAAACCAACCATCTTGATTATTATTTTGAAATATTTGATGTAAAGTCATTTTTGACAGTGCATCAGACTGCTCTCTAATGGCTCTCTAAATATAAATATTTCTCATTGTTGTCCAATATGTCACGTGACACTCTTGGCATTTTGACATTCTGCTTGATTCTCGCCTTAAAATATTAAAGCGTCTAGAGCTTGTCTGTCACTGTCAAATGAATCAACAGATCCCAAAAAACATATAGTATGGAACAAAAGCTGCAAGCTTTTACAAGCTATCACCTCCTGAGCACTGACCAGCCATGCACCATTTCAATATGTTGATACATTTGTCACCTTCTTTAGTCCTACAGAGATGAAATGATCCATACTTACAGGTTAAGCAAACGTTTCCAAAATATTGAATGAGGAATATAACAAACTAAGCAAATTTACTTGCCACAAACTGACCTAAAATTACCCATTATTTAGTGTTTATATCACTGCTTAATTAGTTAATTGTTTAGTTAACATAGACGTACAGCATCGAATGCCAACATTTCTTGCAAAAATCGAATTTATGTCATTAATTTTCAATATACGTTGCTGTTTCTTTTTCTTTAAAATGAAGTTGAATCATACTTGAGAATTTAGCAATAAGTCCTAAATCTAGCATAGCCAATTCAGCATGACTGGTTCTTCCCACAGATGAGACGCTGGGGGGGGACACTTGACGGTGTGGAATTCGCGAGCTGACCTTCAGACGGAGCATATGCTACGGAAGATCACTGCTTCTCCACTTCAGAAGCAGCAGGAAAGACATCCGGTTGGAATTGCCGCTCCAGCCCAATCCAAGCCGGGCTGCCCTCTCCAGCTGCCACGAGGAACCGGTGACAGAATGGATGCAGAGAACCACAGCAGATCTCCTGCACCGGGCCAATATCCACCGTTGAGGAGAAGGTGACACGGAAGAGCCACTCGCGGTAGCCCATCGAGGCGATGGCCCCAACATCTGGAGGGAAATAGGGGGCACATGGCGCTATGGACCAGCACTGGAGCGGCACTGGAGCGGCCGCTGTTTCGGTGTCTGGTCACGCAGTGGAAACAATGTCAGCCAGCCGCAGGCAGGGCTGCCGAAAGGTCCAGCGGTGGTCAGATGGGCTCCAAGCTCCTGTGGCTGCGTCTGGCAAAAACATCTCAAAGTGCAACTGAGTGACAGTCAGACAAACCGATTCCTTTGGACAGGCTTGAGAGCCGTCCTGCCGAGCAGGAGATTTCCAGGGCTGGTCAAATGAGCGAGCTCTAAAATCGAATATGCCAGCGGTCGGAATATTCCCAAAAGTTATCCCTAAGTGTGGCGACAGAACGGGAGGGTATTCAGGTGTTCCCTGGACTGTGGAGGATGGGGCGGGGGGCTGGGTGGGGAGGAATCCCTCTCAGGAGGTCTGGCAGACGTGCTGTTTAACCCCTGCCAGCACAAGGAGGATGATAACCAGGATTTTTTTTTTTTTTGTTAGATTTCTGCAGCAGCTGTTCAGCATACACATGGCGGCTGTGTCCAGTCCCATGTGGACCCCTGTGGCTGGTACACTGATCGTGTATACCGCAGCCAGGGGAACGGGGCAGCTGCTATGGGTTTGAACCTCAATGCTAACCCGCTTGGCAACAAGAGATCTGCTCAAAGAGGGCCTCCCGCTGAAAATGAGGAGTGGGGGTGGCAGCGTCAGTTTTGGGG
>JAODLC010000036.1:15990792-16006574 GCA_026781145.1 Hippopotamyrus pictus | reverse complement strand
GGTGTGGGCTGAAGTCCAGTAGGACAGGACTAGGGTCAGGTCAGAGGCTCAGAAGCTAAGGGAGGACTTTCAGAAGGGAGTTCAGTTTTCACTACGCACCCCATTTGAATAACATGTGTGCTTCCAAAGTGCTGAGAAAAAAAATTGATTTGGAAGGTTGACGTGTTGTAAAAGCAGAGGATAAACTAACTGTTTGTTTGCATTTCAGGATGTTATAAGTGTCTCACAACTATGTCTCATATTTGTATCCATATTGTGTTTATGTATATTTTCGGCAAGATTTAACAGCCAGCCAGAATTAACAGGCAAGCCAGGCCATTTCCACTTGGCAACATGTTCATATTTTTCTGCCTTTGTCATTGTTTCCTTTAAGTGTCATGAAAGGAGGCGGTGCTTAGCGGGGAAGACAAAAGTGCTTAATATTAAAATGGTTCTTTCGTCAGGAAAAAATGTTGTTCGCCTTTTCTGGGTGTTTTTTTAATCGAGATAATTAGGTGGAGTTGTGCGATAGTTAAACGTGAGGCGTGACAGTCACATTAAGCCAAGATGACCACAGGTATTCTGTGCGGTCTGGAGAAAACAGTTGACCAGTAATCATCTTTGCATGTAAATATGAAAATATCCGCATTGTTTTTCATGCTAAACACAGACCCTAAATAGCAACGCATGGAAACCATCGATACAATGGCAAGCAATGAGGCCTGGTTTAATTATTTATACAAACCAGCAGAGCATTTGTCTAGGGATTGTGCAAATTAAGACTTACTGACACAAAAGATTCCCCTATACTTTAGTTAATGTTTTGGATCCCTGCATCATCAGGTCATACAATCCACATCTAATACATATACTTGATTTTATATGAGAAAAACTCATTTGCAAGGAAACAGGCAATAATGGGTTTAATTAATATTTCTGTTATCACTCAGTTTATAGTGCAGTTTCATTTGTTCCAGGTAAAATGTAAATAATATGAAATATGAATAAAGATAAGCTCAACGTATCTACTTTATTGTTTAAATCAGCAAGACCTAAATTACAGCATATTTATAAATTTGAGAGAAATCGACTTGTGTGGAAAAAAATATCATTGTTATTTCCTGTTTGCTGTATGCATATTACAATGCAGTTGACAAAATGTGAAATTACAGCTGTGACCGTATACCCTGAGAGTTTTGTCGAACATTCGCGTTGGTTCTTAAATTGATAATGTTTTGTTATTCATAGAGAAAGCAGCACACAATCGCATACACATCCAGGCCTACGCGTATTTATAATATACCTTTAATTTAAATGTAGGTTTTTACTCAGTATTAGCGTAATGCATGCTGATTAGGCCTGTTATTGTTAACGATATTGCAGAACATCGGTTTCTCCGATAGGCTATTCAATATGAAATAGGAAATGTGTGTAAGAACAGGATATCAACAGGAAAAAAAAATCATTTTAAAATCAAATCAAGAAATATGGTTTTCGCGGGTAGATTATCATTGAAGTTACCCAAGAGGCACGAGATGAGACAGTTTAAATGTATTGCTACTTTTAAAAATCGTTTTGCTGTCGGTTTTACATTTGAATGTGTTTGTCTTGTTTAATTTAAAGTTAGGGGGAAAGCGATAATTTCGAATGTGCTATTTTGTGGACTAATTCATATTATCCCTTCGATTGTCACGTATATTTACGTGCATGGCGAGAAAAGCTTCCCGAACTTTGCGCGATTCAATATTAGCTCAGAGACTCCTAGGACCCAAGGAGTACAAGCGACGTTTTTTAAGATAAAAAGGGCATATTTCTGTTCACCAAGCAGCGGATATATTTCAATGAACAGCGGGGCTGCGAGAGATAAGGAACAACCCCCATCTACTGGCAGACACGCTGACATCTTTTCTCCGTCATTTATCCGCGTCTCTAACAACGGCGCCGTTAAGTGCAACGAAGCGTCAGTACAAGGTAAGCCTATCTCAGCATAGAGGACCCCGCTAATTGCTCAGAATATTTGGCTGTTCAGTAAACTCGTGTTAATTCTGAAAAAGAGAATAAAAATTAAATTAAATTTTAAAAAGAAGAATTCATTGGACATCATAAATGATCTAAACGCTAAGCTGCTAGAAAAGATTGTTGGATTTCTGCTTACCACAGGTAGTCTATGTGTGTTTCTTTTTTAGTACGTTTATTTATTTCTCCAAAGGTAGCCAAGGTCTCTGAATGAGCAATACGGATTCCCCCTTAGACGGAGCTCGCGCATCGCTCGCGTGTCATTTGCATGGTCAAATAGTAGAAATTAACGAGAATGAATGATATATACATCGGAGGTAATATCCTGCACACATTAATGAGAATATTACGAAAATGTAACAAAAATAGTCGGTCTGATTTATTATTTCTATTTTTACAAAATAGTGAGGGTTATCATTGTAGGTAACTGTTACTGTCTTAGTTACCACAACGCTGTTGACTGAAATTGTGATTTATATTTAATGTAATGCATATTATAACATGACAAATTCCTTTCTCAAAACTGTTTTAATCTGCGCCTTATAATTTATTCATTTGAAATTAGCATCACTATCCCTATACCGAAAATTAACTAACCTAACTTATTAAATGGCGCGGTTAAATTAGAAAATAGCATTCAACTGAAGCTTTATCTCACCCATTACTGTTTGAAACGGTAATCAAATAAATATAGTAAATAGGTATAAGTAAGACAGAGCTGCAGATTATTCGATTTAAACATTAACGAAGGCATTGTATTCAATTATCCAAAAAGGCCTATTCGAATAGGCTTTAGTTCAGCTATCTTCTCGACTGCGTCAGTAGAAACCCAGTTATTTAATTATTTAACCAAATATGATTTACTGTATATATGTGTTGAATTATAAACGAAAATGGAAACACACTTGTATCTTTATACGTTATATACACAAATTCACCGATTCATTTAACATGACAACTATGGAAAAATGTCACCAAATTCCACATAAAATAAAGATCTCATTTTATACGTCCCTACCAAAGCTGACATGAACGATAACTGCTGCGATGGCTCGTTATTGGTCGTTTTGATGGAACTTGGAAATTATTAAAATTCTTAAACTGTTAAAGCGAAAGCCGGATTTCAGGTAAACGGGCGTTTACAAGTCATCCTTCGCACCTGAACCCCTACTGAACTTGACGACGACTGTCAATCAGTCTACCAACAATAATGAGAGTATTTACATATTCCGCCCAAGACAATAAACCTTCACATAGTTTAAATATATGCATTTATCGAATTACATTTTGATTAAATTCGTTAACAGTTAATAATCTTCTCAGCACCGAATTCAAAAAGATTAAATTTTTACAATAATTTTTAAGGTATAAAATAGTATTATTGATAGTATTAAATAGTAATACATTTTACAAGAGTCTATATCGTACCTGATTTTCAATTTCGTTAAGAAGTATTTAAAATTGTTAAAATAATTTAGATGTAGTGATAATAATACAACGATTTTTCTAAAATTAAACAACAAACACTCTTCGTAATACAGTTTGTCTGTGTAAAAGTACTTACGTTGAGGATAGCGGAAAAAGGTTTAATTGAAGGCTATTAATTTGTTTTCTAAAACGAATTACGAAGACAGCAGCCCCGCTTTTAGATCACCAAACTTAACCAAAAGTGGACAATTACTGTTTATTTCAATTGATTAGGATTAATTTGGGCAATCTGCTCATTCAGCTCAGTCAACAGTACGTGACGGGCTATCAATATATGGCATTTGTCGTAGGTGGTCGAAAGACATTCAAAGCATAATTGGTGCAATCAGATCACGTTTGGAGCGTTTTTAACAGCCCTTACGGCATGACAGTTAACTTTGACGGTTTGGCAGTATAACGCACAACAGACAGAGCTCGAATTCGAGCGGTTTTTTAAAAAGTCAATTTCTTGATTTATAGCCATTCATTAAAGAACAACCCAAATGTCTAAATATTCAAAAACAACATTAAGAATAACCCTTACACAGACAACCACCCGACAAAATGTTCACTTCGTAAACGTCAAGTATGTGTTGGCATATATAGGCATTTAGACATGGTTAAAATAAATTTCAGATACTGGCTCCAGTTTAGATGGGGATATAAACGACCAATTACATTTAAACAATCACTATAGTGCCTTATTGATCTTCCCGGGAAAAATTTCGCTCGGTATATGATGACAGCACAATAAATAAAAATGCACTATGCACCTGTAAAAAGACACATCATACGGAAAACAACAGAGTAAACCATAAGTATTTCATCGGGTAGTTTACATAACGACTTGTAATACTAAAACGAAATCTTCATCCATGTCTCTTCTATGTAATCGAAGTTTAAAAGGAGGAAAAAAAATGTCAATACCAGGTCTCTCTCCCTGCTTGTGCTGCCCAACGCGGGGGGTTTGGGGAAAGAATGACAGGTCTTTGTTGGTGAATAAAAATCAGTGGCAATTCAGAGAGGGAGAACTCCTCCTACCGAATTATCCAAACTGGGCAGGCTTTTGCTCTCTTAACAAATAGGACACAGCTCTGCGATTCAGGCAGTCCTACCCTGACCTTAAAGAACTCGCAACAGTGAAGGACGTCAGGAACTGTTGAAAACGCAAAATATCAACTTTTACCAACCACCAGCTCCTAACTCTCGTTGCCTTATCATCTGGACTATACTTTTTTTTTTCCTGCAATACATGGTCGGAAAATAATTGGTGCGAATTATTTTCCCCCCACACACACATTTCCCTAGTATTGTAATTTCTTCACTCACTGGCACATGAACGAAGGCGAAGATTTGCATCTGTGTGGATCTCTCCTTCTAGATCTATTCGGATGATCTGAGACTGCGGAGCTGTATATGGAAGTTGTGGGTTGCACAGCGGAAAAGAGCGGTTGCACATTGCGTCCATCAGCCATGCTTTTCCACGGAATCTCTGGAGAGCATATTCAAGGAATCATGGAGGAGATGGAAAGGCGATCTAAAACGGACTCTCGTCTAGCCAAAGGCGTTCAGATGAACGGAAGGGAGACGGTAATCAGATTATTCTATATTGCACGCTAAGTAAACACAATTGCATGATAAACATTCTTGGCTCTTGGCCTGTTATATCAGTATTCGTATTCAGTTTAGTTTTGTATGTTTTATCCCTTGTGCTATAAAAAGAGAAACAATGCATGAAAGGGAAGGCTTAAACAGCTTAAAACACCCTTTAATAAAAGCGAACGAGTGTTTAGTTAAACTGACATGACATATGCTAATAAAAATGCCGCACTGGGCTTCTCGCATGTAAAATTTGAGAAAATTCCATTAAAAACTAAAGCAAACACAAAGGTCATTGCGCAAACGGCCCACGTTAATTCTTGTCTCGTCTACTCAACTAATTTTTAAGAATTAGTGAAACCATATATGCAAGGCATTTTAAAATTATGCTTTTTTAACAAACAACAACCTTATTATTAGAATACAGTTTGCATCTGTAGTCATAATAGCACCGTAAAGTTGTCATTTTATTGCACAGTAGGAATAGTTTTCGCCTGTCTTGTTTCAATTATTTCTGTTAAATAGGCCTAAATTAAACACGCTTTCCGTGCATAAAATGTTCTATGTTTATTGTTTCTCTCTGGTTCTATATAATAACCCAGTCATGTCGTTATTGTTACAAATGCGCTACAGATTAATAATTGCTATAACTTTGTGAAATGTTCGCTTTTTTATAAAACGGTTAATATAGCGTATTTAAATGTTGTAGCTGAACTTAAATAATGGGAAAATGTCAATCCTATTAAATCAATTGGCTAATAATGATATTACTACTACTACTACTACTACTACTACTACTAATAATAATAATAATAATAATAATAATAATAATAATAATAATACAGCATAATTTAAATATTTGAATTGGTTATCTAAAATTTGCCTATATTCGGAAATTTCATTTTCACTTCATTACAGCTTACTCGTGGTATACGAACCAGACGTAGGCAGCGGACCATCCATAATCCATTTTAATTTCTTTCTCATTTACTTTGCAGAGCCTGCCTTCGATGAACCAGGAGAAGCCGGCCTTGTGTGCCGGTTGCGGAGGTAAAATCTCCGACAGATACTATCTGCTGGCTGTGGACAAGCAGTGGCACCTCAGATGTCTCAAGTGTTCTGAGTGTAAACTCGCCCTGGAGTCGGAGCTCACTTGTTTCGCAAAGGACGGCAGCATTTACTGCAAAGAGGATTACTACAGGTAAGGGGCGTTTTTATGTGTGTGTGTGTGTGTGTGTAGCGGCTTCCCGGTTACGTTTTGGTTTAGATCAAGATCTTGCTTAGTAAATCTCATCATCTGCAGTCATAAATCGGTCAAGGACTTGTTTATAAGCAGGTCCGAAAGTTTGAAAAATGGCGCTTACTTGATACACAGAAAGGTCATATCGTTAAATTGTGCAAGTGAGTTGATCGGGGGTAGCCTACTATTCATAAATGTCAAAATAGCAGCGCGGCTCATTAGTACAAGCGAATATACTTTAAGCCGCTATTGTCGCGGTGCGGCCCTCTTATGGAGATTGAGCCCCAAGAGAGATTTCGTTTTGATCCTATTAGTTTGGCTCAATCTGAGCTGCATAGTTACAGCAAATGGTAAAATATGTACGAACAGAACTATTTATAACAAACAAATATGAGTATTTCTGAATGCAACTCCATGCTAATTTCACACACAATTATTGTATAGGCTATATAGGCCTACAGATACTCCGCGTTATTTATACAAATAGAATATTATTGTAAAATTAAAGTAAAACAATTAATGAAGGACAGTCGCCAGTAATAGTTTCTTATGTTTACAAATTATTGATCAGCGCTTTAGCCCATACCTACTTATACAAAGAACGCCTACGAACTAAAATATATGCAGTCGAATATATTTAACTGAGGCAAAATATGACGAGTTGAGCTGCTGTATACATTTATGCAAGATCGCCCTGTTTTTCAGTAATTTTTAACGATTCTTTATTGTTTCAGAAGGTTCTCCGTGCAGCGCTGTGCCCGTTGCCACCTTGGTATCTCGGCCTCGGAGATGGTGATGCGCGCCAGGGACTCGGTGTACCACCTGAGCTGCTTCACTTGCACAACGTGCAGCAAGACCCTGACCACCGGCGACCACTTCGGCATGAAAGACAGCCTGGTGTACTGCAGGGTGCACTTCGAGAACCTCATACAGGGCGAGTTCCACTCTCAGATGAATTACTCGGAGCTGGCGGCGAAAGGCGGCGGCATGGCGCTGCCTTATTTCAACGGCACGGGGACGGTGCAGAAGGGGAGGCCGCGGAAGAGAAAGAGCCCCGAAATGGCCTTAGACATCGGAAATTACAGCTCCGGTAAGTACAGGAGCTCGCTGTAGGCGTAGTGCGGCAGTATACCCGCAGGGAACAGAAAACGGCGTTATCATTTTTAAGATACTACACCCAAATACATATTCTGAGTTATTTACGAATTAACCGAGTTCTGTAATTTACTTTAAGTGTGAAACGTTTCTTTTCCCCTGCTTATTAGGTCTACCTCTATTAATTAGCCTATTATTATCTCGCGATTGGTGCGCCTTAAATATATGATTAGTCTGAGAACGCATTTCTACTTGTGACTGAATACAAATTTTTCAAAACTGAGCACATAGCCCATAGTTTCGAAGTGTGGAAATAGAAGGTGTAAACTTTGGATAATTATTTACCGTAGAGCTGTATGTTTTCCATTATTTATTAAAGAAAAAAAAACTAAATCTAGGCCTATATATGTATTATTTAAAAACAAAATTTATTTTCTATATATGAATTAAATATCTATACGGCAGGCCAATTTCTGTGCTATTTCTGTTAACATTCACAGGCTGTGGTAAATAAAGCCCGAGGCGGTCCATTTGTTATCGCTTTTATAATTATCATCTGGTTGAGAAAGTTGAGCTCTGTGTGCCAAGTCCGCGCTTTCTTCATGAATGGAGGAAAATAAGGCTAGTGGGCTCCTTAATTGTTCTGTGTTAATTGAAGGTGACGTAAGAATCTCGGCTTCCCACTAATTTTGAATCACCCTCAAAATGTCGCAGCGGTTCTCAGGAATAAATATATACGTTAACTACTATAGAACAACATGCATAAAACATCAAATTAATATTCAGATGAATGCGTGCTTCTAACCGAAAACCTGTAATTTATTATGCCTCATTACAACATATTAGTGTACAATACAACTAAAATAATATGTAAAATCCAATATTCTCCTTATATTAGAGTATATATTGCCTAGACTATATTTATTTATTTTAAAATGTCCATGGCCATTAAATTCCGCCTGTGTTAATGGTGTATGTTTGCATAAGAAATACACATTTTATGTTGTTTCGCGAAATAATCGATGTGCATGCAATATTTGAAATGCAAAGCAAAAATTAAAGAATTGTCAGTCTTAAGCAGTCAATGTTCTTATGAGCAAAAAAGTGTTTTGTTAATTCATCTTACAAATCTGTGTTACTATTTTCAAGGTTAACTGTTAAATGTAATAAATTAACTTTATAGGTAAATCTAATTTACTGCCGAGAACATATTGATCCTTAAATAAAGCAGACTGCAAAGACGACTGTTTTCCGTGAGAAGCCTTTATTATTCGACGACAGTCGTGTAATAAAGAATTGAGTTTGCTACATTAATTGGTTGCTTTACGTCCAGCCAATTCGCATTCAGTTTAGTGTAGACTGCGGACGTACATCGATGATGTAGAGACCCCTGGTGGACATTCGATTACTGAAGGGTTTAAACAAAAATGCAATGCAAATTAATTGTATATGACATCTGCACGACACACAAGAACGGAAGCATAAGTAATATGCGTGTGTGTGTGTGTGTGAATATATTTCTGAAGACATATCCTTTACTTCAGTTAGGCCTATATATACTCATTTTCTGAGCAGCTGTTGAATTTACTGCCGATGGCAAAACAATTCGGGTTCTTTAGTTTTTAAATATCATGAAAGATAGCTCACGTGCTTAAATTGTATCGGCAACAAATTTCAATTTCAGAAAAAAAAAATGAAATGCATTTTTTTGGGACATATAAAAAACTGCAAGATTCATTATCGTTGCCCATATGTTCAATTTGTATTACTTGCATTTTCTTTATTTGAAATATAGGCCTATCCTAGTTTTATTTAACAAATTCGGCGACTATAGAAAATTGGGTTTAATGTAAAAGGTTGACAGTGCAACGTCCAATCCTTTGAATTCTTCACAAAAAAAAAATCAAGATTATTATTCTCCTCATCCTATCTATATATTTCACCTATTTGGAAAATAAAAGCAATTCAGCAACTGCATATTTAATATTGGCAAAAATGGAGGGCTTTTGACTACCGGTTTTCGGTAGTAGGTTACGGATGCATTCTGGTGGTCACCATCGCTAATTAACGCACAAATGTTTTAGTAAATAATTGGTGACTCATAGATAAGGTGACAGACTAGTTAATATTTTACCTGTAACTTAACACAATAATTTAATTAGTCTTAATTAGTCTTAGCTAATTTAAAACAAGTGTTTTTAAAACGACAACTTCTGAATGTTTACTCTTTTCCCTTTAACGCCTTTAGTAAGACTTTCCAGGATACTTAGCACATTATGGGGGTACTCACCTTTTGAAGTTTATTTTTTTGTCATCGGTTTATTCTGCATTTATTTTTTAATCCTGGAATACATAGGGACATAGGCCTACACAGGCTACATCTCTGGACCTTTTACGTTGTTTGTCACTATTTAAAAGATGGAGCTACCAGTGAGTATCAAAAATAATGCTACAATGGAACAAAGAACTCTAACATGTACATCATATAGACATTAACGTTGGGAAAGAAAAATGTACAGCAATTCTCAAAATCGCAATTTAAGACAGCTACAAAATACTTGCAGGATTTTGGGGAGATCTTCAAATCCAGCCGCTAGGGCATACCTACTGTAATCCTCCTGTCTTGTCTTAACCTCACACTAACAGATAATATTGAGTCTTCTGTGTTGTGCTGCTCATGGCAAAAGGAAATAATTTAGCAATTGCTTAGGCCCTTGCAGCCTTTGTTCCTCTGGCCATGTGATTTTCAACTTGTTACGAAGTTCTGATTTTGTCCCTCAGAGCTCTTGGTTCTTATTTGTGCTCAGGTTGCAATGAAAATGAAGCTGATCACCTTGACCGAGACCAGCAGCCTTATCCACCCTCTCAGAAAACCAAACGTATGCGTACGTCCTTCAAACACCATCAGCTCCGCACCATGAAGTCCTACTTTGCCATTAATCATAACCCTGATGCAAAGGACCTAAAGCAACTTGCCCAGAAGACTGGACTGACCAAAAGAGTTCTTCAGGTAAGGATCCATGTCGTTCGCTATATATTAGGCTTAATTATCCCTATTTCCTACTCTAAATGATCACTGAAAGAAAATCTGAGTTTGCAACTTGTTAAACAGGATAAGCGAGTAAATAGCTTTATTTACGCAGATACGTTTCATCCACTGCTTGATAACACAATGTTAGCAAGAATCAATTAAGTTAAAGGCAAAATTGTCTGAAGTATTGAGGATTATCTGTTCTCTTTGAGGCACAATGTGAACCATTTAAAACATATGAAAATACTATTATTAAAACACAGAACATTAAATAATAAATATCATTTATTATTTATTAAAAATATTTATACTCATGTTTTAGCTATAGTCTTGGTGGATGGAACCATATTTTCAGCAGCTCCTGATTTCTTTTGAATTTCTATAATTCCCTGAATCTGAAAAAAATCTGCTTATATTATCCAAATCAGCACCCCATTTCTTAACCATGATTCAAACTTTGTTCTATGGTAGTACGATTGTGGTGTAAAAGTAAACGAAAATTTTAGATTTTTTTTTTTCTTTTAATTAATAAACTGACAGACAAAGATAAAAAAAAAGTAAAGCCGTTGGAATTGGTTTGCAGGTTTGGTTCCAAAACGCAAGAGCCAAATTCAGAAGGAACGTTTTGCGACAGGAGAATGGGGGTGTTGATAAGGCTGATGGCTCCTCACTTCCTCCGCCCTCATCCGACAGCGGCGCTCTCAGCCCACCAAGCACTGCGACCACATTAACAGATCTGACCGATCCCTCAATCACTGTAGTGACTTCAGTAACCTCTAGTCTGGACAGTCATGAATCTGGGAGTCCCTCGCAAACTACCTTGACAAACCTTTTCTAACATTTTTTTTGTCCGTTTGTTTTATTTTTTTTTTTTGTTTTTGTTTGTGTTTTTTTTTTTTACAATCATGGACAGATCTTGTGAGAGCAAATAAATAAAACAGACAAAACAAGAATTCTGGTGTGTAGCATTTGCGACCACTTGGCAGCTGAGTTTGTAGCTAATTCATTTGTTGATAAATTGACAGCATAAGGAAGAATAACTTCTTCTGTTCTCCACCACAAACATCTGAAAAGGAAAATGCATATGCTTAGGTATTGTATATGTAAATTTGACTTTTATTATGGATAGACACAGGCTATTTCGAGAATAGACAAAAAAATTGTACAACAACATTCTCTTCTGATATGCGAATATGTGAAAAAATTGTTTATCTTGGAACTTTTAAAAACTTGTGTGTATGCAGTACCTGTTCTGCAGTACCTCAGCATTAACGTGAAAGTATGTTATATATTAAGCTGTGCTGGAATATTATATTGATTTTCAAGCCATTCTGTGTTTCTGTCATGGACTGGAAAGTCACAGAATTTAAGAGCCTCCATATATAGGTTTTCAAGCCGTTGTCTACACATTTAGTCTAAATTTTACTAGATAATCACAGGCTATTGTCAAACTGCAAGGCAAAGGAATATTAACAAACTTCATTTAAAAATTTGAAAACTCACTTAGCTGTTACACAACCTTAATTTTAAACTCAAACGCCAGGTGGATTGCTAACTTACATAATGCCTCGATAGGAAGGTAGGAGTATTTATCTGTCTGTGCAGTGGTAATTGTTCAACAGACTAAAAAACTTCACGCTTGACATCATGAATAGTTCAATTACATTGAAAATCAATCACCATAATTTTAATTGGAGGTCTCAAATTTCAGAACGGGGATGGGACAGAGGCTGGGCTGTGTTAATTTGAGGTCTTGTGTTGATTGTTTTTATGTTAGTGCACTTTTATGGATTTGCTGACCTCATTACAGTACAAAAAAGACGTGGTGAAGTTATCTGAGTTTCGATTGCCAGTAGTCTTACTCTGACGCTCTGTTGCACAGAGACAAATATACTGCCCATGTGAAAGTGCATTATTATCATTTTGCTCAGGGTGTTTAATAACAAAGCATAAAAATGGTTGAGGAAGCTGTAGTCATTTAGGGTGTAGAACTTATAATGACTCCAGAGAGTTAGACTGCTTTCCGTGAGCCAGTTGAAAAAAAAAATCATCCACATTCTATGTTTTTGGACATAATTCTTTAATGGACACTTGCCACTGAACAGACCAAAAACATGCTTCTTCTGGCTGATGGTTTAACAGAGTCCTTGCTGGGTTTTAAACCTTTCATTGTAAGTGTCAAACTTTGTTCTTTTGTGGAACAAAATGGTACTATAGATCTACTTCATAAAGTAGAAGCCTATCTCAGTTCTACTATGTGCCTTATGCCTAACTTGGAGGGAAGTTTGTGAAATTCAGGACACACAGTGTTATTTGTCAGCTGATACACATCCTTTTAACGCCTCACTAGTTTTGTACCATTTTAATTCTTACTTTTTATGGTATATCCTGTTAAAAGGGGACAGCGATGTCATAGAAAGCAGTTGTGCACTCTGAGATATAGTTGGTTAATCCAAGAATCTTATATATTGACCTTTGTGTTTATAGTACAGTATTGTTCTAACAAGATTGTCCATGTTTCTTTGTTTCTTGGTAAAAATGGTGTATAGAAACTATTCCCCCGTAAATATTTATGGACCAAACGGTTGTTACATATTACATTTGTGTGAATAAAATACTTTGCTTTAAAAGAGTTTTAATTTGGATTATGTTTGCAGTTTTTTTGTACAGCATAACATTTCCCAGTTTTTTTGTACAGCATAACATTTCCCAGTTTTTTTCAGGTTGCTACATTTCTTCTTATTTCTTCTTCCTCAATATTATGTTCATCAGATATTAATTTCATCAAGTAATGCCCCATGGAAGTCTACTAAAGGCTTTATCAAAATCCAGTGGTTGCATTTTAATGCATGAATGTGGCTTCCTTTTTTCAAATGATATCAAATGATAGGTAAAAACGTCTTTGTAAAAAAAATCTTGATATCCTATAAATTACGTCCCCCTTTAAAGCCAGGTTGCTCTGTAGTTTAATACATTGTTACTTTATGATTTCTTTCAGGGAGAACAAATCTTGGGGCGTTACAGCCACACTTCCCGACGTTTGAAAATTCCATAAAGTATTAAGAGAAGGAAAGCTTTGATCGGAATTCCCCACCATTGAAGACAAAGGCAATTTAGGATAAGGGACTAGTTTATTAAAATTACTTTAGCAAAAAATGTAAAAACACAATAAAAATATGTTTTCCGAATGGTTGACCCTACTCAACAAGGAGACTCTATTCTACATATACTGTTCTTAAAGAATTGTGAAACAAAACCTAAAATATTCTTTGCAGTGGGATGAAGTTCACACATAAATGAAAAAAAAAAACTTGCAGAAAATTTATTGCTAGATTCAGCAGAGTAACCTGGCAGGAAACAACTGGTAAAACCATGTAACGATGAGAGAGGAAACATCCGGAATAAGGAAAGGAGTCACATCCGGATAAAAACACACGCACACACATACACACAGATACGGTCTACTTCATAATGTTGCTAAAAAGTGTCTCTGTCACAAACGGCCTTCTTGAAACTCACAGAACAGAATGTCCATCAAACAACATCCGAACAGGAAGACTGTGGAGTTGGTGTTTTGCCATCTGGTTGTGCTGAAAAAAATTTTTTTTTGAAAGACAACGAAGATAAAGAAGATCCTAATTTTGCATGGACCTTTACATCTTGTTAACATTTCCTCAGTGTGTGTACCTCTGCCTTTGATGGACTCCTTTTTTACTGCCAACTGTAAAATGCACAGTAATCTGAAATTCCTTTCTAGGTACCAATGGTTTTGCAGTGAAAAAACAGATGTCATAGTGAAGACTACAGATCTACAGATCAAGTCTAGAATGTAAATCCCTACAGATCTACAGATCAAGTCTAGAATGTAAATCCCCGACCCCTCCCCCCAATTTTAGCACATTAAGCTAAAAAATGATTTAATTACCGGAAGGAACTTTTTAAGGATAACAATTTTTGAATAAACATTTACTGAAATAAATTGTTATTCATAATCACCAATAATTTGGATGCATCTGATGAGGTGTCTGGCTAAAGGAAATTAACCTTCTCATTATACCTCTTGTAATGTAATGTGGAGCATATCACCCAGTTCATCTACTGTACTGACATATTTCATGCTTGTCGCTTTGTTTTATAAATATGAACATTTGGTAAACTGTTCCATGGTGGAAAATATTTCAGTACATCAATGTGTCACAATATTTAAACGATTTGGCACACTGATAAAATCCATAAGCTGTATCCTTTCAGCAACAAGGAGAAAATATGTTCTTACTTTCCCCATAAATACTATTCAGTGTACATTTGTAAGTCATGATATGAGGAAGAAAAATAAACAATTGTGTTATTTTTGATTTCATATTATTTCTGATTTTTCTGGAGCATTTGACACAGTTATGTCACAATAACACTTCATTGTCTGGAGAAGTAATTAAACGTAAAAGACAGCAAAAATCAGGCTTCTCGAATTAAGGTAACTATATCTCGAAGTGGATTTCCTTGAAAGTAGCTGTGTTTTGATGAGAAACAGGAATTGGTTTTTGTCAAAAGACAAAACAAGTTTTAAATAAGCAAGCTTTTAGTACTGATTATGCCCAAAAGCTATTTTAGAACCCACCATGGGCCTGTTTCTGACATGTAGTTCTGTTTATGGGTGTAAAAAGCTTTACTGCCACATTAGAAATCACAGCACCAAATACCGATTTACTAACACATGGTTCCTAGATTTCCAAGTGTGTCTAGATTCGTAGCATCACTTTTAATACCAAAAAGTGACAATAAAATGGCAATTACGGCAACTCTATTTTTGCATTTAAAAAAAAAAAAAAAAAAAAAGGATTTTCAACCGATTTCCATTTTTTAATATATAACCGTATCACAGTCAAATTGTGGATCCCAGTACACGTGATGGAAAGGTAGGTGCAACACATCTCACCGCTTGTGAGATGAATCGCCAACAGAGAGCAGAGGCACCCTGACTGATAGAACCTGATATAACCATCGTTTCCCCTTTGGGCCACAGCTACCTTCCACTGCTGAATAACTCACAGAAATGTTTGGCGTAAAACACAGCTCAGAGTAATACCATGGGCGTAAAACACAGCTCAGAGTAACACCACGGGCGTAAAACACAGCTCAGAATAACACCACGGGCGTAAAACACAGCTCAGAGTAACACCAAGGGAGTAAAACACAGCTCAGAGTAACACCACGGGCGTAAAGCACAGCTCAGAGTAACACCACGGCCGTAAAGCACAGCTCAGAGTAACACCACGGGCGTAAAGCACAGCTCAGAGTAACACCACGGGCGTAAAGCACAGCTCAGAGTAACACCACGGGCGTAAAGCACAGCTC
>JAODLC010000036.1:15965189-15982433 GCA_026781145.1 Hippopotamyrus pictus | reverse complement strand
TGCTTTTATCTGTATGTTTTGGGTCATCATCCTGTAGGAGAACCCATGACCTGTGACTGAGGCTGAGCATTCTGACAATGGGCAGTATGTTTCGCTCCAGGATGCCTTGGTAGTCCTCAGACTTCATTGTGTCCTGTACAGATTCGTGGTTCCCTGTGCCAGATGCAGCAAAGCAGCCCCAAACAAACCTGAACCCCCTCCATGTTTCACGGCAGGTATGGTGATCTTTTCTTTTAAAGCTACAGTAGCATGTTCTTTCCCTTTAAACAGGCTGAATGACTGATGAAAAGCTTGGAGAGGCACCTGTGATACTAATTAAGGTTAAACACTCAGTTTGAAACATGACTACAATGCAAGGATAAATAGTCTCTTTAGGGGTACCAACAAATCTGACCATAATATTTTAGCATATATTTGTAAAATAAACAATAAATCATTTCTTTTCACAATTTTATTACCTTATCACATACTAAAGGCATGTAGGTATACATTAGACAATTGCATTTAATTGAATCACTTTTCTGGATAAATTAAGCATTGTTTCAATGAGCTGTAAGGGTCCCAACAGATTACTATAGCCCATGCCTGTATTAGACTTCCATCGTATTTAATGAATAATTACAACTAGCAGAACAATATATTCACAGTAATTGGTTCTATTAGAAAACTAATTTAAAAATCCATTTATTAAAGGTTTCAATAAAAATACATACACGGGTTTAACAGGTTTTGGTTCCTTGAAGTCTGGAATCAGTGAAGTCATTTGGAATTGTGTTAACGGAATTTTATTGGATAAACGTGCGTTTCTGAATGTTTGATGGAAAACCCCAGGGAAGCCAGTTCAGGAGCCGCCTCTGTGACACTGCTGACAGCAGGAGGCTTTGCACGGCGGCGCCGTCTTCCTTAAAAGCAGCGAGGCATCGCATTATGGTGCTGAACCCCGGCTGAATCGATCCGGTTGGATGCCCAGAGAAAATGACCGTTTTTCTCAGGGCTAGGTGACTTCACCCCGGCCGTGAGAGAACCCTGGACATTTCACACGAGTCATCAGCGCTGCACATGTTCCTCAGTCTGTTCTTATGACTGAGCGCGTGTGAGCCAATCACATGAATAATTCAGGAGGCCCAGGCCTGGCCGTAGATAGTTCAGCGTAGCATCCATGCATTGTGTGAAGGTGCAGCATGCTAACAAGGTGAATCTGAAAGCTCCGTGCGCAGGAGCAAGTTGAAGACACTGAGACTGTGAAGTGCCAGCAGGGATATGGAAGTTAGCATCACTGAGGTCCGCACCTGTGAGTCAGTCTCCTAACTGCACAGACTGGGGGATTTGTCCGACTTAGCACGTCCTGAACTGTAACATGTATCCCATGGACCTCTGGTGCGAGCTCACCACATCGCCGTTTAGAGCGGTGACTTAGACTGTCAGTGAAATTGGAGATTAACAGTTGCAGCCACACAAGGTCTCAGGCCCCCTCAGGACAAGGCCATCTGCTATTTCTAAAGGACCATGACAGGAGATTAAGGCCCTGGGTCTGATTCCCTTGGACCACAGGCGTGAGAGATGCTGGCTGCTAGGAATAGGGGCTGCGGCCTTGCTGGTCCTAATCAAGGACTTTTAGCCTGTGGAGGCTTAATGAGACCCTTGTCCGGCTCTTTCACGGACTCCCTTGACTACTATCTGATGTATACATGCCGCACTAGGCCAAGACGCAAGGGGACCAGGGCAGCTTCACGGGAGACTTTATTTGTCTCCGTCTGAAAGAGCAAACCAGAGAAGCCACAAATGACACCCGGCCAGCCAAGCAGCTGAGATGGAGTGACATTTGTCAGCAGAACCTTTTTGTGTGTTTGTTTCGGAGGCCTTTGTGCGGTTTTGCAGAAGCCCTGAGGGGTGGATTGGCAGAAAAGAAGGAGCAGCACAAACACACACACACACACGCACACGCACACACACACACACACATACACACACACACACAGAGTTTCCTGAGCTGCTTATCTACAGCGCTTCTTATTATTTACTGGTTGCAAAACCGAGGTCACCACTGAATCAAGGGCAATTCATGGGTGAGAGGTCAACATAGTCAATATCACATATTTCTGAAAATGACACCATGTCCAGTTCATGGTGAATATGTTTATTGTGAGGGGGCATCATCTCTACCTGTAGCTATTGGCATAAAAACTGAGTCTGAAGTTGCATCATATATGCCTAATAATATTCTTTACCCTATAGCAATGGATCTTAAATATCTCCGAAGGGACTTCCTGCCAATTCATGAATTTGCAATGTTCGTCTCCATCACACAAATACGAGTCATTACCTACCCGTCGAGCCCTTTATATGTCCCCAAAGAGTGGTCAGAGACCACCTCTACCCAATGATGACATTGGGCCTCATTCATCAACCGTTCTTAAGAAGAAATTTCGTTTTATAACCCACTTGTGTGAAAATTCACTTTTAATGAGGATTCTGACATTCGTTGATGTTTCCTTATTTGAGACGTTCTTAGGTAAGAATAGAATCTATGCACCCTCAAGGGCCCCACAAAGTGTGGCTGTTCTATGCTGGAGCTGCAGAGGGTGCGGATACTTAAGGGGTGGCCCACATCGCATGACCGTTCTGTGCCGGCACTGCAGAGGGTGCGTGAGGGAGTACTTCTATGGGTGCGGCCTCCTAATTTTATTATACATCGCCCAAGATAATGTGTGCTTCAGTAGAAAAGAATACCCATGCACATAAGTTGACTTAAATATGATTTTTTTCATTGATAGTTTTGAACAATTTTTAACATTCAGGGTTGTTAAGACACGTCATTGGTGCACATCCAGGTGAGGTAATCTGCCAAATGGCGACTGCGGTATGTTCAAATGCACTCACATTGTTCTCATGTATGCATACAGTATGTTCTACATTAATGGTAGAGTCAGGGCCGGTCAATCCTATAGCCCACATAAGCGGACACCTAGGGTGCCAACTTCTAAGGGGGTCTTGCCAGCCAATTTCACTTTGCCTTGGATGGGGGTGGGGCACCATTGGTGAGTCCACATCGTCTATGACTGTTACTGGGTCGAGCAGTAGGCTTCTAACAAAATTCAGTACTTACTGTGTAAATATGTGATTTAGAACTTTTTCTCGGGTGGTGCGTGTCTCACCAAGTGAAATTGGCTGACTAAGCTGGCACCCCCCGCAGAAGCTGGCATCCGAGGTGGGATTCACTGGCCCTGGTCGTAGGAGGAAATGTAGCCTATCCTAAGCAAAAGACATAGACATCTTCTATGGGATGCCAGGCTATCCCACGTGGGCAGTTCAAATAACTGCAAACCTATGGACAGCTGAAGGAAACTGGAATCCTAGAGATGAGAGATTGAATAAAACATCCTTCAAAAGCAGTGACACTACTTCTACACTGTCGTCTATTAAAAAAAAAAAAAAAAAGGTTTTTAACTACTTTGTTAAATGTTCCAAACATCACTGCAGGCAAATCGACGGCGGGGTCACTCTTATTAAGTTAGACGTTGCAACAGATGGAGATACGCCACCGCCGAGTTAAGCTCAGTGTCGTTCAATGCAAACCTCTGTTGTCAGTCACGCCGGTGCGGGCGACGCCACGCCCACGCCCAGAGCCACGCCCCATTTCCCCGGGAATTCTGGGATGTTTACATTGAACACGCCAGCCGTGGGATGGCGGAGGACGCGCAGGAGCCTGTGGGACGACATCACGGCGCTGTTGGTAACCTCTCCCCTGTCCGTGTGCTACGAAGCGGCGCAGAACAGGCTTTCAAAATAAGATGCTAATCGGACTGAGCGTTTTATTTTGAAAATAAAATTAGAGAGACATTCATTACGCCATCAACAACCGCCATCACCAGAAAGCCGCGTCGCTGAAGTGCCGAGGCTGCCACTTCCTGGTAAGATTAAATCCTCCACGGATTTTGCTGCTAAAGTCGTCTTTGCCTTTAAACGCATCGCAGAAAGTTGCTTTAAGGTATCACTTTGTAAACGACACTGAATAGCTGGACTTCTGTCAAAGATAACTCCCCGAGAAAAGTTATAACGCCGAGTTTCCCCCAAACTCTTCGGTCTGCCTGCACAGTTACAGTCCCAGTTTATTAAGAATCATTGCTTAAGTTCAGTACAGCTAACAGCGTACTGCTGGCTATGATGGATCAGCTAGCCTTTACGCTGGGACTAATGTCCCATTTCTCCCCAGTCTGACAGCACATGATCACACCCATAGACGCCTTTAGCTTTACTAAGCATGATAAATTTAAAACGGCTAGCTAGTTCACGAAGTCCGTGCTCTCCTGGGTGCACTAATAGCACAAATAATCATAGTATATGTGCTATGCCGCATTTCTGATTAGTGCTTTATCCTTACACACTGTTAAGCCCACCGAGTCATTTTCGGTTTTAATCTTGGATATCCCCTCCTGCATGTTTTATGATTAGCATTAAATTTGTGGCCATTAGCTTATGAAATTTTGGCAGCAGCCTTGCTCTCAGCCTTGCTGTTACACGGGCTTTGCTGTAGGGGAAGGTTTTTCTCTTGAACTTTCTAAGGCAAACTTTCTCAAACATGTGATCCAGCATGATCATTTTTGGAATAGCGAAGGGCATCTCGTGAAAGCATCCAGCCGATGTCATCTACAAATTTTCTGTGATGTTTAGGTAGTTATTCAGTAACAGTGTTCTGTGTGTCGGTACTTGTCCAATTTTCTGTTGGGCACAGCAGCCGTGAGGAGATAGTCCTGACATGAAGTTTAATCGTAGCCACAGGTGTCAGCGTTGCAGATTGTTCAGGGTAACATAATGGGCAATTTAGCATCATTTACTTTCTATAATTTTGAGCAGTCAAAGGCACGGGCCTAGGATATGCATGCTGTCGATTTGTGTGGGAGGAGTTGGGACTAGAGGTAGACTGGTTATTTTGCTAACGATTACAGGCTGATGTATGTGATTTGAGTTACATGCTAATACTGTTGTTTTGGTTCACCGTAGATCATGGGTTTAGCTAATGACATGGTGTGTCCTACTCGTCTCTATATAGCATATTGTTTTCTTGCATGTATTTTTTAAAAATCCTGTGTATTTGAGCACTTTACCACACTTGTGCTTTCGACTTGGGCACTCCATAAATAAACAGAGCGATTTTTCTCAAAACCATCACACACCTTTCCCAGCAAGGATTGTAACAGTGTGCTTTGACAAATCTTTTGCTTTGGTTTATTTACTGTGCTGGATCTTGTAGAGATTTTTAGAAATGTCTGGGTACGCAAAGGTTAACTTCATGTCAACATTTTACTGTTGATGTTCCATGTGTTCCCATAGTTCAAAGATCATTAAAACGCTGTTAAGCATTATTAGTTAATAAACTGATAAACTGAAAGATGAGGAATCAGGCATAGTTTTTAAAATGAAGATTAACCTGCTTTTATTTCTTTTTTTTGAAGGCACCTCTAAAGAGTAGAAATTACAGGAAGGCAGGAAGCACTATTCCATAGATTCAGTTTACAATGATTGTGTTAATTAGGACTTTTGAGTTTTTTTCAAGTACACGTGAGACATGTTTTAGGTCATTATCATACAGTTACATTCTTAAGCACTTTGGAAAGCTTTTCTGCGTCTTTCATCACATGTTAACTTGCACTTTGATATGGACACATATGGAATAAATATGCTCCTAGCTTTATGATTGTTCAACTTGCAATATTTCGACTTAAAGATGGTGTGATAGTGATGCACATTCAGTAGTCTGCTTTGAATTTTGATCTTTTCCCGGCTAGCAATATACTGTACGATACTTCCTGTTGATTCTGGACAATGGCGGCATTCTCAGCCGCGCTTCCAGTCCCTGTAACAGTTGCGAGCATAAACATCTCATACAGCATTTAATAACATATATATTTTTTTGTTTTCCTCCTGTCCTTAACCAAATTAACTTGCACTCATTTATTTACTTTCCAAGTACTGGTACTTAACTATAGTAATTGTTTACTTATTCAGTGACAGTGGTTATACATTTACTTATCTATCATATATTCATATTCCCTTTGCTATATTTTACAATTATTGTGGGTTCATCGGAATGTGACCCCATCCATGCATGTCACAATCACATCTGATTGAGATTAAATCAGGGCTGACCACGATTATTTTGCATTATCTGTAGAATCTGTATAAAAATTATGGAAGCCCATTTCCGTCATTTAGAATAGGAAAAAAACACATTTATCTCAGAATTCTGACGTTTAAGTTGCCTTTTTCCCCTCACAATTCTTACTTTATTTTTTGTAATCCTGAGTTCTTTTCTAGCCACCAGCAGCGAGCTGGAGGCATCACTTCTGCTTCTGCTTTAATGATTCAATGCATTGAAACTTACAGTGATGATCGTCCTGTAAATGTTAACCAGGTATGATATGAAAAGGGGAAGTAAAGCTGATCTTTCGCCTAACCTGCTGTAGTACAGGCATATCTAGTGTCAATGCTTCTTGCATTACACCTAAAACACCCTGTAGCAAACAATAAGGTAATACCTACCGTTATTGTAATAACAGCAAATAATATTTTTTCATTCTTAATTTAATAAAAGCCAATAAAGTAACAACTTGGCAATACTGTACTAACATTTCTGAATCAAACGTATCACATCATTGACTTTAATTACCAATAAAAATCATAAAAATTATTACGTTATTGGCAGTATTACATTAATGGTAGCTATTATGTTATTGGCTGCTACAGATCCTAACGATCGTGACATCAATATAGAAGCTACTAGAAGTCCTAGTCAAACACAAACGCTAGACATCACAAGAATAACCGAATAACCCAAACCAAGGCAATGAATGCTGTTCTAGTGCCACCCGCTTTTTCTGCTTTCAGAATGCGGCGAGCTGCTTGCCAGCAGATTACATGATGTGAATACGGTTTGTTTGGGATATATTCCTAAATAGCATCCTGCAGAGAAGGCGACGCTGACTGGCTAAAAAAAACGTCAGATTTGCGATTTAGTAAGTCAGAATTCTGAGATATTAAGTTGAAATTCGATGTCTCTTTTTCCTGCTCCAGATGGCGGAAACGGGCCTTCTTAAGAAATCGCTGGATGAAACAGAAACGTCGTATTTCTGTCACTATTTCCATGTCATTTTCTACCGTGTAATGTTTGACTGGCTCTCGTTTAATGACTGAATCTTGATGCGCTTCTGAACCAATCTGGGAGTTTTCCTCAATACCAAGGATGCAAAGATTGCACTTGTGGTGTTGGGAAGAGCATCTTGCAAACTTGCCTCCTAAGAAAGAACTTGGGTTGCCATGAATCATGGGATTGCTCTCATTTGGCGAGGGTGCAACCAGTGTATCCTTGATATTAGGGGAGGGGCAAGAACAGCATCTTACTGTCCTCTGTACTTCTGTTCTTAGTATTAGAAGTGGTCTTTGGCAATGGAAGGTGACATAAAACAGGTACATGAGAATTCAAGTATGGTCAAGTACGCATATTGAGAAGCACCCTGTACCGCCATCTGTACCGCTTATATAGCATTACACTTCATGCCATATTTTCCAACAGAGACCGATTTGTACCACTTTGTTTCATGACATTTTTATAACCCACCCTGATCCCATTAATATTTATTTTCACTACATCAGGTACATTGTAGGGACTGCTTGTGAGCAATGTCCAGCAGCCCAGAAGGGGATATTCAGCCAGATATTCTGATCTGGATGTTTTGTGTTCTCTCTGTTTAATAAGTTCTGCATAGCAGCTGCACTCTCTGAGTGCTTCTGTATGGGTCTTGTTAGGTAGCCCAGTCGCGATGGGGTGACCGTGTATGTCCCTGGTGACTGCCACTATTTATGCTGCAGCAAAGTCAGTAGAATATGGACAAATAACTAGAGAAATGTGTAATTTTGTCCATTTTTTTCTTATGCCACTGATTTGGAGCAAGATAAATGTGGCTGAAACAAACAGAAAACACACCAAACTTAGTATTTCAGTTCAGATTAAACCAAATCTTTAACCTCCTGAGTCCCAGGCTTTTGTTTGGTGTGCATGTTTTATTTCCTTTAGCTATTTGGGATTAGTAGGACCTCATAATCATAAAAACCAAACATTATTTTTTTTGAACAATTAATAGTTTTAAACTAAAAATTATGTCCTCATACGAGGACGTAGGGTCTCAGGAGGATAAGTATAGCAAAATATGTCGCTGGATAGCAGCACTTTCAACAGATGGAAATATAAACCAGTATTTTATATCTGGGATAGTTATGGTAGGTAATGGTGTTGATTCAAAAACAGGAAATGGACGAGCAGAGTGAACAAAAATAATGGCAAGCAAGGAAAATGCTTTTTTTTGTCGGCGGAATCACAAAGCCGTATTTCTTGCTTAACCAGATCACATGTTGAAATTAAGGTATTCCAGATTAATTGAACTTGTATCTTTGTTTGCTTATATTTAGCTCCGACTCCCTTTAATTAAGTTTTAGTTATCCGGCTTAGTTTGCTATAAATGCTGGCAATATGATTTATCATAAAATGGCAGAATAAATGGATTGGGCAGTGTCAGAGAACGCGATGTGGTGTGTGTGTGCCCGGAAACGCTGGTAAAGCACAGCCATACAAGGTACAAATCAGGCATGTGGTACAGATCGGGTAGTAACAATACCCACTGTTTATCTTGAGGTATTTAGCTACTTATATTATTTATGTCATATCTGCCCTGTACAATTTTGTTTTAGAAAGCTTAAAAGACAGATGCAATTTATATGCTCAGTGCTAATTAATAGCTGCTCTTCTTCACAAGGTGTTTGTGAATTATTAAACAATAATTAGGCTAACTAATCATAGTTTAATAATACACATTATGATTAGCGAAGTAATAAAATGAACAGAAGACATTGAAATCGGTAATCGCAATTATTTGTATGACAATCTTCAACTAAAATTTCATGATTCTGACAGCTTAAGTCTCTGAACACCTATCCTAAAAAGTTTTGTTGTTGAAGTAGAGAATAGATAGTTTGTACAGGTGATGTCTAAATGCTCCAGATTAGGCTTGATGTGTCTAACATTTCTCATATGAATTCTCTTGTTTGTTTTAAAAGGCAACCTGAGTGCTATGTTTTAATATACTAATTAATGTAAAGTGTTTGAGCTTGGTAAGGCAGCTTCAGTTTGGTACTGTAGGCCAGTTGGCCTCTGTCTGTTTCGCTCTCCCAATCAGCGGCCCCCAGATACAAGCAGCTTGTTGGAAGCTGCCAGAGAGGGGGAGATCGCTCTTTCAGATGTGAAGCCAAATTGGACTGGGAGACCTTTGCCAGTGTTGTTGTGGGAAACGAATAAAAATAGTTTACAGATGTCTGAAGATGTATGGGGGTGGATATAACAAAAAATACTCGGAATTGAATAAAGGCATATAAAAAAATTCTGTTGTATAATGGCATGTTTATTTAATAAGATGAGTCAAGTGTAAATAATCCAAATTAAATCAACACATCCTCAATTCCAAATTGTGCAAATTATATTCAAATTAATGAACCCCTCCCGGGTGACTTTAATCTAAGCCTTTGTGATTTTGTTTGAGTTTGGTTTTGAATTTGTTTGCGTTTTCATGCTTTTGCTTGCCATGTCTTACTTTCCTTTGAATGGAAAGATTTTGATTGGTGGTTTTCTAAGACATGCTTTCATGTCTTGCAAATTCTGTGAATTAGCCCAGAATAATAAATACTTTTAATGAAATCAGCAACTACAGATATTTGTAAAAGATATTTAGTGGCATTTTGTTAATGTTCATTATGAGACTGCTGGCTAGCTTTTAACCTATAAAGCAAGCTTCCGATTTCCGAAACTGAACATCAGGGCCGAATATATTGGACAAAAGTATTGGGCACACCTCTTAATCATTGAATTCGGGTGTTTCATTCAGAAAATCATGCACCTAGTCATACAGTCAGGTTTACGGTTTACAAACATTTGCGAAAGAATCGGTCATTCCGAAGAACTCGGTGAATTCAAGTGCAGAGCTGACATAGGATGCAATCTTTGCAGTAAGTCAGTTTGTGAAATTTTTTTCCCTTCCACGGTCGACTCAAAGTGGTATCATTGCAAAGTGGAAGCATTTAGGAACAACAGAAACTCAGCCATGAAGTGGCAGACCATGTAAAGTAACAGCTGGGTCGCTGAGTACTGAGGCGCTTGGTGTGTAAAAGTCGCCAATACTCTGTTGACTCCATAACTGCAGAGTTCCAAACTTCCTCTGGCATTAACCACAGCACAAACACTGTGCACTGGGAGCTTCATGGAATGGCCTTCCGTGGCCATGTAACTGCATGCAAGCCTCACATCACCAAGCGCAATACCAAACTTCAGATGGAGTGGTGTAAAGCATGCAACCACTGGACTCTGGAGCAATGGAAACGTGTTTTGTGGAGTGATGAAACACTTTTCTGTATGGCAGTCTGATGGATGAGTTTGGGTTTGGAGGATGCCAGGAGAATGTTACCTGCCTGACTGCATTGTGCCAACTGTAAAGTTTGGTGGAGGGGGGATAATTGTATGGGGTAGATTTTCAGGGGTTGGGCTAGGCTCTTTAGTTCCAGTGAATCAAGCTCTTCATGCTTAAGCATACAAAGACACTTTGGACAATTGTATGCTTCCTGTGGGAACAGTTTAGGGAAGGCTCTTTTCTGTTCTAGTATGACTGTGCCCCAGTGCACAAAGCAAGGTCCATAAAGACATGGTTGGGTGAGTTTAGTGTGGAAGAACTTGACTGGCCCACACAGAGCCATGACCTCAACCCCATCAAACACCTTTGGGATGAACTTGAATGGAGATTGTGAGCCAGGCCTTCATGTCCAGCATCAGTGCCTGACTTCACAAATGCGCTTTGTGATGAATGGGCAACAATTGATGGCAATATTCTGAATGCATAAAACTAGTTAGCTAAGCAACATATTAGCTCTACCACAAGAAAGCTTACTGTAATTGCTGCTAAAAAATAAATTAAGGCTGGTAAAAACTGTATAAACATCAGTGTGTCATAATGTGTTGAAGTCTTATGACTGAGCACAGTATGAGAATTATTACTTATTATTGAGCACTGTAAGAAGGATTTCTAGCGATCCAGTTCAAACTGCTTAATAGTATTCAAATAATACTCAAAAACTGATTAATCGTTTAACAAATGATAAATTGTCAAATTTAATGAGTACTTAATCTCCTATAGCAATTTCATAAAATGAAAAACCTTAAGTAATATACAAACTCGCAGGCATGCATATTATTCACTACATTACATAGTTGGCATAAGAACATAGACGATGTTTAAAAAACAAAATGTTTTGTGAAAATCCAGAATAATGACTCAGCAAGTTATAGTTATAAATAAATGAACACTGCATTAGGTTTGTGAATCCTGCGATTTTCTGAGGTGAATATCTGTACTCGAATTCCCAAGAGTTCGGATGTTTGTTGTAGCCGTACTATAGGTGTGATGACCTGGTGCCCCAATACTCTTTGTCCATATAGTCTGTATGTCAGGCCAGTTAAAGCCGTGTGAAAAGAAGAAGATGAGTTTGATATTTTGAGACATCCCCCAGAGACACATGAATGAGAGAAACATATTAAAACTTGAGAAAGAGAATTTCTTTTGGACCAGTGACATCTATCTGAATGCCTTCACTGCTTCCTATGTCAGTAGAAATAGCATTATGACTTGTTTGTCTTGTATTACAGATCATGGAATCTTGTTTGCCTTGGAGGTGTACTTCCATAATGACTATTGTCATAACCATTACTTGGACTGTTTAATGAATTGATAACATATGGTGACGGGCAAAGTGTGGCTCAGCAGTTAGGCCTGTCTGCCTCTGATTGGCAGTTGCTCGCCCCAGTAATCACATGTGTGCCGGGTGCTTGAACAAGGCCTGACACCCTGTGAAATGCTCTAGGGGCATGGTGTAAATGGCTGACGCTACACTGAAACCCCAAGGGTTGTTCTCAACTGTGTGCCTTTGTCTCAAAAGGAGAGCAAGACGGGAAATGTGAAGAGTATTCCAATGTTCCTGTACTCACACTTATGTAAATGGCATGTAAAGCATCATCTCATGGATGTTTGTCTGGAATCCACCTGTTCGGTTCATCGTATCAGGTCATGGCTCCATTCTCTGACATCTGGGTTATTCTTCGATAGTCAGTTACTTCACCTATTCTTACAGGTGTGTGGCAAGTGCTAATTGGGAAGGGTCTGAAAGAGCTGTAGGATGGTGAGACCTTTCGGAGTTTCTGTGGGAAACCTGTCAAATTATAATTTGAGTAGGCTTTGTTTATATTAAGTAATGTTATGCTTAACCAACCTAATGCTAACTGGGTCTAATCTTGAAATGGATTCATCCATTTAGTCAAATGGAAACTGGATTAAATGGTTAAAGATTTAAAATTATAAAATACAAACTCACTGGGAATACATATTGTTTACTTATGGTTTCATACATTACATATTTGGGATAAGAACTTGCATAGACGATGTTTAAAAAACAAAATGTTCTGAAAAATCTAGAATAATGAATAGGTACTCGTAAACTATAATTCTAAATAAATGAACACTGCATTAGGCTCACGAACCCTACAATATTTTCGAGGGCGAATGTTTGTGCTCGAATTTTAAGCATGGTTCGCCAACTCCGAGTTCGGATGTTCATTACAGCACTACTGTAGGTGTGATGGCCAGGTGCTCCAATACCTTTGTTCATGTGGTGTGTGTATGTCAGGCCAGTTAGGCATGTGAAAAGAAGAAAGTATGTTTGATGTTTTGAGACACCCACCGCAGAATGAGGGAAACACATTAACTGGCTAAATGGTTAAAGATTTACTTTACTCCATGCTGTGGGTCGTGTGTGGCTTGGTGGGTTAAGACTCTGCTGCTGAATGGAAGGTCATTGGTTCAGATCCCATGGCTGGAAGAACGATTTCACTGTTGGTGCTTTAAGCAAGACTTAACCCCAGCTGCTCCAGGATTGCTGGCTGACCCTGTTTTCGGTCCTTTCTTGTATGTTGATGTGGATAAATGCGTCTACTAAATAAATGCAATAAAAACTAATAAATAAAAAACATGGGATTCACCTTTCGTAAAAACCCCGAAATGTATAAATAAGAGTGAGGTGGTTTTCACTGCAGTGTGGCAGCTGTACACTGTGTCACTCAGTCTTTGGGGTGTGGCGTTTTCTGGCTAGAAGCCTCTTCGGTCTCTCGACTGTGGCACAGCCGGAACAATGAAGGAAATGTCAGCCATAAAAATAGCCTGCAGCTAATCTATGAATTCTGTTAGTTGGCAGTGGCTCAATAACTGATATATATATACTGTACTAAAATGGCAAATAACAAATACAATTAATGTAACCTATATGTTATATTTATTTAGCGGATGCTTTTATTCAAAGCAGTATGCAATTGAGAAAGCAGGGTCAGTCCGTCCCTGCGGTAACTGGGGTAGAGGTCCCTGTTCGTGGGCCCAGTAGTGAAAATCGTTCTGTCGCCTGGAGGAGTTGAAGCAGTGACCTTTCTGTCACAGGCCCAGCATCTTAACCCACTGAGCCACTCACACCAACCCACAAACCAACCCACAATTGTATTTAAGCCTAAATCTAGGGGTTTTGGAAGCAATGCATCTGATTTTACATTCATGCATGTTATTCGCTTTTGAATATTAATACTCGCACATCGGCTGACTTGTTGCCAGCATCAAGCTGTAGTACCTATTTATGAGAGAAGTAGTGTGCTTTAGTTGTGTTCCCTGACCTTCAGGGAGTACATATGGTTTAAGCACTGGTCTACTGCCACTCATCCTTTGCCACGCAAGGCAAAAACTCAAAAACCGTTTCGTAGATCTTTTTAAACGAATTGCACAGGCATCGCATGGGTCGGGAAGCACAACTGATTAAATTTAAAGACGGATCGCCCCAAAGTTTTGACGCTTGATCCTGTTAAGATGGTAACTCCGTAACCGTTTGATAAGGGCTAAGTGACATTTCGATAAAATATCATATTGTGATTATGAATATTGATAATAGTCAACATTTTGAATATTGTAATGTAATGATATAGCCTAAGCACCTGTTTTCTTCCATAATTAACATAGTACACTTTTTTACACGTTCTATCAAAGTATGAGTCTGTTTTTGGTCTGTTTCCTGTCACATGCTTCATAATTATTAGTAAAACAATTTGGTCATAATCAGAAAAACTCAAAACTATTTCATTGCTTTCTACATAGGAATTTTACAATATTGTGATAAATATCGACATCTTGAAAGTCTCTGAAAGTGTCATGATTTCCAAGGGAATACAATGCTGTCATTTTCGACCACGATCACCATGCTTTTGGTCCCTCTAGGAGAAAAAAACTGTATGAACAAACACTTGATGAAAATATTTTTGAAAAATGGAGACAGGTGTTGATGCTACAAGCAATTTGGCTTATTGGTGACCATTTTTTTCTCCCTTGCACCTCTATGCCAATCGGGACAGATGTTGAGAGATGAATTGTTGTGCTTGATGCCACACCGTTTGGTAGTTAATTTTGATAAGGTAGCCTGAATTGTGGGCTGGTGTGAGAATTTGGGCCATTCGACGAGAAATGCGGACAGGGACGTGCTAGAATATACTTCTCAGGTTTGTGTGTTAACGATGAAAGCTTAATTTAAGCTCTGCTTGAGTATGTACTGGTCTGTGCAAAGGAGAGTCTAGCATCTGGCATTTTGAATCCATATCTTCAGGGATATGGGTTTGATGCATGTACCAGGGTTTTATGGGTGTTTTTTGGCATTGCTGTTGCCCTGATCCTTTGTGCGAGGTTACAGGTTAAATTGCCCTTTGATTGACTGGTATCCTGTCAGTGTTCTCTGCCTCGTGTCCTGGGATTGGCTCCAGGTTCTCTGTAACCTTACACTTCAGGCTGGGTGATATAGACTAAAAACCATATCTATTTTTAGGCACATGATACATATATCAGTATTTTATACATGTCTGCGCATCTGTTAATCCTCCACACACATGTGTGCATGTATGTACCATGTATCATATGATTTTTCTTTCCAGTTCGGGCACAATGATTATGGCTGTTACTTTTCAGTTCGCCGTTTCAGAAGCTGCGAGGCTATTTCTGTGCCTGTCTGCCTCACATTTGATCGTTTAAGCAGCTGGCTGCTGCTAGTGAGACTTCGCTTTGCGGGCTTTTCACTTTGCTTTCGACGCCGTACGCGCCAACGTGCTTATAACGCGATGGTTTATTTTACGACTTTTTGGAACCCCGGCGATAGCGTGTGGGGAAGCCAAACCGTAGGGTTCTATAAAAGCTCTTTTTTATTGAAATGTCCAGCAGACTTGAGGGTTTCCCATCTGTTTTGTGAAGGGGGGGGGTCTCGCCACTCACCCGCACCCACCCGCCTTGGCAGAGATGGCACTCATTTCACAGGGCCGTGGGTCCTCCACGCTCTGCAGGAGCGGTGACGGGGGCCAGACCTCTCTGGGACACCTGAAGCCCTCCCGTAATGCGACTGTCCCCTCACTGAGAGAAACCTTCTTCCCAGGCTCTTCCACGGATCGCAGCTCGAGACTCCTGCTTGTCTGGAAAAGCCAATGTTAATTGCAGCTATCAAAATATACAACAGGACACTAAGGGCTCTAATGAACTTATTGAAATTGTTGACATGGGAGATACTTATTAAATATCAGACCTGCTATGGCACCTTTGTTTATGGGTGTAAAGGTCTTTCATGGAAGGTCATTCTGTGCCAAAGTGAGATGGGTGATTCTGGACTCCACATGTAATCCTGTCTGTGTTATTGTTCTGTCTCAGTGGCAGGGGAGCAGGGGGGTGCTTTAGGTTTTGTTGCGTTCTTATGATATTCTGGGTTAAGCTCTGATTGCTGTTAGCTTCCCGCTATAGAGCTCTTTTGGGATTAACGGCGACTGAAGCAAACCCTTGAGGCGGTGGGAGTCTGTGAGTTGTGACGCACAGCGGGCCGCATTTTCCCGGATGGCCTCCGGAGGGGGGTGGGGGTGCGGATGTGTCAGGGCATCCCCGGAACGAGGACGCCCGTTTCTGGATCCGGGGAAGAGGCGAGAAGGCGCGGGAGCGCGGCCGGGGCGGAGCGGAGCTCGACGTCGCGGCGCACCCGACGTTTTGAGGCCAGCGTGGTGCATCGTGGGAAGGCACCGGCGCTGTAGGGCACAACCTGAGGCTCGTGTGCCTGGCAGTCGGCACTGCAGCGTGAAATAATAATGACCCTCGACGACATGAAAGGGAAGAATGTAAAGCAGGCCTATAAATAGAGAGACACGGACTGCCAGTTTGTCTGCCTGCAGGCTGTAGTGTTTCCCTCCGGATTTCATCGTCTCTCTGCCCACTTTGTTTACGGACTGATAATAAATACGCTTTTTTGTTTCCCTGATTGGCTTAAAAACTTGCATTGTGTTACTGCTTTCAAGATGCACTATTTTGTTTATTTTTACAAGCATTTCCGAAGTTATTAAAACTGATATTAATTTGACGGTGAAGTTTCATACCAGCGATGTTAGGAATCACTGTTATTTGATATAATTAATTTAGCTATTTTTGTTTAACTGCACAGGTACGTATACATATTCCCGTTTTGATTTTTTTCCCCAGTACCAGTATTGAAATTTGGGAAGGATGAAGCTTGTGGTGTTGAATGATCTACTTTAGGTGGGTGTGGGCACCCAACCTTGGATGGCCTTCAGTTAGCTCTGTAGGTATAATTTGCTCGTTGGATTCACTCTCGGATGGGTGTGGGGGGCAGGGGGTGATAATCGGAAGCCCTAACTGCTTAGAAATGCTCATCACTTCATGTGAATTTCTTATCGGTTACCTCTTTCCTCGAGGGAAAAGGACAGAGTTTCAGAGAATGAACCAGCTGCTACATGTTTATAGACACACGAGGTCACAAGTGGGCATCAGGGATGCTGTGAACCACCACTGGCGTTAGAGCCTTGCATGCAGTTGTTGCCGTCCACGTTTTCTGGCAAATCACCGAGTCACACTGTGCAGCAGTGCTTCAGGTTGACCTTTCACCTTTAGTCATCACCTTCAGGAAATATAACACTCTGAAAATCCATTGCCTGGGTGTATGGAGAAACTTGACACGAATGAAACGTGGCAGTGTTGGCTGGGGTGGGGAGTGGGGGGGGGGGGCAGGTTGGGGAAATTGTCCTGTTTCAATTTG
>JAODLC010000036.1:15948945-15965089 GCA_026781145.1 Hippopotamyrus pictus | reverse complement strand
GGGGGGGGGAGGGGGGGGGGGGGGCAGGTTAGGGAAATTGTCCTGTTTCACTTTGACCTGTTCATGTGAGTTTGAGGCACAATCGTTCTGATGAGGGGGGACACAGCGTAACTGAAGGCGGAGTCCCTGTTGTTGGGCTCTGCGCTGCCGGAGTTTAATTACCCAGAGACCTTTGTGGCCGAGTGTCAGAGCTGCCATGATGTAAATAAAGCGATTAAGAAAAAGGACTCTGCGTGGGGGGGGGGTGTTATTCTGCGGAACATCAAAGCAGCATCCAGCCTGGAGCAGAATGTCAGTGTGAGACTCGCTTCTTATTTATTTATTTTTTTATAAACCATTTCTACAAGCAGCTGTTCGTCAGAACGGCGCGTAAAAGACACGGAATGTCTGCAACGACTGGCAGGATCAGCGGGAGAGGCTCCTGTCAGACCCTCCGTGAGCGTTTAGGCTGGTGGGTTTCAGGAGAGGTCGTCAGGGCCTATGATCCCGGCGTCAAAGCCAGCTTCTGCGAACGGGCCCTTCCTCCGAAGGCTGCGATGCCGTGATTCTTAGCGGCATGGAATAAAAACAAATACAGCAGAAACAGACGCTGCAGCTGATGTCCTGTGAAGAGCTCTCTAGGCTAGCGTAATCTAACATGCCCCCATCTCCCCGGGCCAAGATGACCCCGGCATGTGTGGCTTGTGGACAGATATGGTTGGGCAGGTATATTTGGGTGTAATGCGGCAGAAAATGTGCAGAACCGGGTGCTAAAGTAGCTGAGACCCAAAGGCCAGTAAAGTGTCCGATGCCAGGTGATCGTCTGATGTAACAGCTCTCAAAATGAGGAAACCCTTATGATGGCGTCATGCGGTCGCAGCAGAGGTGTCACTTAATGATCACTTCTGTTGATGTCTAGACCTAATTGTTTAACAAAAATGGTTGTTTTCTTCCCACAGTAGATATGAGCAGGGTGTGCAGCCACAATGCGATACCATGGGAATTGTATGCTGGAGACCGCTCAGGCTTTTAACATGACAAACTGAAATTTAAGGCTGGAAATATAAACAAAATAGGTGTTTCCACTCAGTACAATAAACCGTTGGCTCCACTGCATACCGTGTGGGAGCATTGGGTAACAAGCCTTCAAGGGAGTGCAAAAGTCCATTTTACACGGTTTTAAGAAAATCAATATTTCTCTGGCAGCTAAGCTTGCAATGAGAAACTTGTGATCGAGTAAATAAGTGTTCCACGTTTTTAACGATGTGTGTCGTAATTATCTGCCTTTTCTCCGTTTCATTACATTGAAATAACATCGCTTGCGTTCATGCCGGGTCAAGGCGTATTGAAACATGCCAGATTTTATGAAGCAACGACGGCTGAAGGTCTTGTCAGGAGTGCCGCGAAAATTGTTACCATAAAATTCCTTTTGTTTACTTCAATCTGGAACGTGATGTAATTTGTTATGGCACAAGATGTTCACTTTTAGTGTGTTTTCACTTTTGTAATTATTTGTTTATTGGACATGTTATTTGATTGCTAGGCTTAATTTTTCTGTGTTAAGCCCATGTATGACATGTCAGGCTGTTGAATGTGATTTCGAAATCATGGAAATGCAATAAACTGAAAAATCTCTGCAGATATGGAAGATGCGTAAATTGGTTTGGATTTGCAACCAGTGCCTTTGGTAAATTTTTGATGATTTTAACGGCAATTGGGTGACACCAGCAAAGGTAGCTCCTCAGTTTCTCTGGCCTTCCATCGTTAAGGCTTTCGCCATTGAAAGAGCGTCGGGACGGCATGATCAGATAGTGGATCCCGCTTTCATGACAATTCAAAAGACTTTTCTGGTCCTTTTAATCATTTGTGCAGCCCGTCCTGCATCCCGCTGCTCAGGAAAAAGAACTGGGTCCTTTTGATTTGCTGAGTTCTGAGTCACGTGTTGATATTGTGAGGATTCAGACGACTAGACCCTAAAGGTCCAATCGAGCAGCACGTCAAATTTCATTGATTAATTCCTTTTTTAATATATATTTTTTTTTGCCTCCCTGCCCCCTGCTAATGAAATGCGAGCTGTGCGCAAGGTATTATCGTGCCGCTGGTTTAGCTACAAAACCTTTCTGCTGGGGTCCCAGTGTTAGGTTCGCTCTTTCTTTCTCTTGTCTTTGAAATTAATAATGCATAAGAGGGGAAGTTGGACGTAAAATAAAGGCAGTTTGGCTCCCTTTGGCTTCCTCGGGGATCCAGGAGAGTGGATTGCCAAAGCGCTGCTCTGGATCTTCAGTCAGTAAAGTCGCACACTACGCTAATGAATCATGTCGTGGTTAAGCGTCTGGGTGAGATCCGGCTTAGACAAATGGGTTGTTTTACTCGGTTTGAGTCAAACTTTTTTCTGGAAGTTTTCTGGAATCTGCTGAATGTATCTGAAATGAAAAATATGCTACTGATTTTAATTCCTTAAACCTTATTTAATTCCATAGTTAAAAAAAAAGTCAGGAGTTAGTTGGGTTCATGGTAGTAGGTGGTTTAGACTAATTGTGTTTTCACGTTAGTTGTGTAGCTGTTAATTGTAAAACTAGCCTGTAAATATCTGCCACCTACTGTATGTTGATTAAAAAAAACAACAGAAAGCTTGTTGCCCAGTATTTAATGGCTTCAGGTTCCTTGCTTTCTATGGATTGTTGTTTCTGATCTCATTAATGTGGTCCGTGAACAAACTTCACATTCATGAAACCCCCATTTAATGGGTCGATTGCAAAATTTGTTTAGTTATTAGGGTTTTGAATACCCCAGCAGTTGAAAGAAAACCAAGGCAGAAATCCTGCCTGATTTAGTGGTCATTTGTTTAGGGCACCATAAGAAGACGAGGACAAGATATCACCATGGAGGGCCCTCCTGCTGCCGGCTTTGCATTAAGACCTTCAGAGCATCCTGAAGCTCTCCCGAAGGATGTTTGCAGTCTGTGCTGAATCAGCACCTTCTCCTCATTATGCATTCCCATTGGTTCACAGCCTTGCATTTATAGGCGCTACCTTAACGAGCCAGTTCAGTCAATGGCCGTGTAAAGGATATGGTCATGTTGTAGACTGGGTGAGTCAGACTCACGATGGGTCAAGAGTTGATGGTTACAGACCCAGCCTGGAGTAGCCGAAACTAAAACGCACATAATCCAATGACCATTTGGTGTCAAATTTTCAAAGACACGAGTAATGTGTTCGGCTAATTGTGGAATCCCTGGGAAAATCTGCGGCTCTTCCATTTGTCTCTTCAATTTTTTGACAGGGTTTGAGTCCTTTTGCTCTCAGCTTACTAGCCTGCAAAGCATAATTTGGGCATGTGAAATATTTAAACTGGTATCAGTTCTGCAGATGCTCAATGCCAGTTCATACACTCATGTTCATTAGGCTCGTTATCAATTGGTAAATGGATGCGACTTAATGCGCTGCTCTGGCTTTACTGCATCTCGAACGCAAGCTGGTGGGAAGCGTCTTCTGTTTACTTTCTAACGTTGAGCCACCGAAGAGTGAAGAATGTAAACGTCGGCAAAGGAACCTGCCAAATTATCTGAATGTTTTGATAATCACGATTAAAAGAACTTGGTAAATTTAATTTTTTAGAAAGTAAAATTTAATATTTATCAACCTTTTATTTTCTATCTTGGACACCTTGTTTTTGCTTTGTTACATAAAGTATTGACACTTCTAAAACTTGAATTTGTGTGTAAGTTTAATAGGGTGACTTATTCACATTTGAATTGTTAAACTTTCTGTACTTTTGCATTTTAACATTTTTGGATGCTTTTCTCTCTGTCACTTTGCATTTTCTTTGTGAAACAACATCAGTCCATGTTCTCGACTTTGCCCGGGAAGCACCTGATCATACGTCGTCGTATGGGATGTCGGGGTTAGGGAGGGTCTTGCCGAAATGTTAACCGCTCTGTGTTTGTCAGGGGCGTAAAGGACGCAGCTGCTCTTCCCCATGGACGCCCAGCCGCAAAACCAGCATGTACCAGTGCCTTTGCTCCAACCTCAGGTACGCGTACAAGCCAGGGTCGCCAGTCTCGAAAGCGATAATCCTACGATGTGTGTTCCCTTGCTTTGTTTTTTTTTCCCTGCTTTAACTTTTCCCAGCCTATTTTCCCCTCCATCTTTATGACTCACAGTCTAAAATTCTCTGCTTTTGCATTTTACCCTGGGTGTGTGGTATGCTCTGTGCTTTTTGTTTGCCTCCTACCATTCCTTACAGCTTCCTGCGTGGGGCTCTCTGTCAATCTGCCCACGGGGAGTGTTTGCGGGCTCTGCACAGATGCAGTCCCCAGTTGACTGGATCGCCTCTCTTTCCCCATAGTCGCTCTCAGGTGCCGAGCAGGGGGTGGTAATTGCGTTCCGTGCGTCGACGTGCCCCGTGATGCTGTGGCACTCTTGTGCACTGTCTATTTATTTTCTCTCACTGTGGATTCTTCTCACTTCTTGAGGGGGCTCAGGGTATAGCGAGCAGGTATACTAACTCAGGCATATGTGGAATCTATTACCCATTCGTGTAGTGTTTTGCGTTTTGAAACTTTGTTTGCTGTGTGGTCTTTAAGATTTCTCTCTCTATGAAATATATATATCTTGTATGCCCGTGTTTTTACATGCGGGGATATCACGGTGATGTTATCGAATTACTAACTCCACAAAAAACCCTATTCACCTAATCAAATGTGGGCAGTTTAAAAGTGAAGCCCAGGAAAGCAAACCACATAAAATATAGGGTGTGTCCGAAATCACGTCAGTGCACTGAGATGTAGTGTGTAGTGCACACTGCGCACTTCCTTCTGTAGTGCACACTACCATGGTGGTGTCCTAAATGGAACAGTAACGTTTTCACTTACCGGAAGTGACGGACTAGCATTTGATCGTGATTCTCCAGCGCGCCGAAATATCTGCCGTGTTTTGTTTACAATGAATTTCCTTGTAACCGGGTAAAAAACTGCTAACATTTACGTGTGCGAACTCAGTCGATATAATTGCAAACTCAAACAAATTATCTATAACTGTCGTCAGAGAGTGACAGGCTACACACCGCAGTATACATCAGTGAAATAATTTTATTAACGCTACTTACATTTATATGAAGCAGTTGCCTCTGCTTGGACTTGCGTGTCTGTGTTGTTGTCCGCCATTATTCAACTCTGAAAACTTGCCGAAAGTCCCTCCCCTTCCGCTACGTAGTCAAAATGGCGTCCGTTTAGTGCGAGTAGTGTCCATCAATCTGCACTGTGTTTTCTGGCCATTTCCAGTGCACCATCCGGGTACTTTCAGTGCACTGAATTTTAGCTTAGTTGTCAGTGTGAATGCACTAAAAGTGCGCAAGTACGCGATTTCGGACACACCGATAGTTTCTCTTGGAAGGCTAGTTTAAATGTTCAAGGTTTTATTTGGGGGCGGGGGGGCGTATCTAACCGATGATTAGCTTTAAATATTAAGTGGGTTATCTAGCTGTAATAATTTGATCATAAGATTCCATAGATAATTGTAAGACAGCTATAGCTAGCTGTGTGCTGGCTAGATGATGTTTTGGAAGTTTCCGGAAAAGGGGAGATACCTTTATTATTTTTAATTATATTGCTATAATGAATTATTTTTAGGGTCCCTTTGCAGTCTTCAGTTACTGACACTAAGTGGCATTGTTGCACTTGTCACCCTCAGCGCTCGGTGTGGCTTCCCCCCCCCAGCCCGGCGTCCCTGTCCCCTGTCACTGCATCCGTTCCCTCGCCAGTCCACTTCCGCATCTCATTGGCCGCTTCTCTCCACACGCTCTTCCTTCCTGCGTGAAATAAATAATAGAGAAGCTGCTGTTGGATTTACGAAATGTTACCGTCTCGCAGTCCTTTCCTTTTCGGAAACCACGCATCTTCATTTCCCCAATATGCCGTCACGGTCCCTACCAACTCCCGACAGACGTTTGCGAAAGTGCGTTATTTTATTCTGCATTTCCCGAGTGCACCCTGGGGCTGGGCTTTCCCTTTGCCTCACCTGTCCCCCCCCCCCCAATAAGCTGTGATTCGTACAGACTGCCCCCTAGTCATTGGGGACTGAAGCCTGCCACTCATCCTGTCAGCCTGTGAATCTGAATGGCACGGCAGGATGGAGTGGCGGATGAGGCGAGCCATCAGTCAGGCCGACGCTGTTTTAGGGGTGGGGGGCTCTCACGGGGTGAAAAGGTGCCGCAAATGAGCTGTGAAGTTTACATACAGTGCCCACTGTTAAACAGATTAGCGCTAATGAAGTGTCTAATGCTCAGGCCGCGGTGCCTAATCCTCACTGGCAGCCCGTCCCTAGCTGCCAGGAAAGCCGCCGCCCTCCGGCCGTCTCCCGCCACGGACGGGCCGCGCGGCTCGGGGAGGCGGCACGCCGCTAATGCGCCGAGACGGCGCACGGGCCTAACATGCAAATGTAGGTCATTGCATATGTAAATGTGCGATTACAGAGCAGCGTGCCAGGACGCATTAGCGCCACTGAGCGCCCAGCATGTGGCTGTCACGCCGCCTCAGAGGCGCGCTAGCGTTTTGTCGGCGTACCGTGCGGCCGGGAAGGGCCGCTGAAGCTCATTCGGCCGCGTGGGTACCTGCCTGAACCCCCGCCCCTCCCACCCTGCATGTCTTATTAAACATCAGCTTTTGCGAATTTTGAGCTGAGCTGCAAAATGAATTTCTCTGCTGCTGCATAAAATCAGCTCTGGTTATTCATCTGTGCCCACATTTGGTTCTGTCTGGACCCAAACTCACTCGAGCTTTCAGGTCAGTCTTAGATTAACCTCGGACAGCAGTGGGGGGTCTCTGCATCCATGCACTAGATTATGCTTCCGTGTTGTCAGTTTTAATGGGATGTTTCTTTACCTCACCACTTATTATAATAAAAAAAACTGTCAGCTGATACAGCGAAACACTCACCTTGATCTCCCCGTCCCTATATTTTTGGCTGCCTGGATTATTGTGATTTTGTGGAACTGTAGGTGTAAAATTGCATTTTTTATTTGGTATTTATTTAGTTGTCTGTGGTAGCTGTGTTGATCAGTTATTTTTTGGCTTTTTAAATTTTATTTTCTCCTGTGTTGGTGTTGTTTTCATTGGCTATTTTATATGAACAGGCATTTTTTTAATAAATCAGTCAGCCATTTTTGGTGGGGTGCTACTTTTATAGGTATGACATTTATTCATATCCGATTCATACTCTGTTTGTCCCAGTCCATATCCCATATGCTACTGTTGTAATGTTTGCTTTGTTTAACCAGAATTAAAATAGAACCAAATGTATGTAATCCCATTTGTATGTCTGTGCATTTTTATGGATTTTTATGAGTTTTTGTATTATTTCTTGAGTTGGCTGCCCTTAAGGGTGTCCCATGGCTGTTTTCTATGCTGAATTGTGCCATCATGATGTGTCATTTTCTTGCCACATTTAGTTTGATGTAAAGCATGTTAAGGTCATTAGTTACTGTTACAGCATATATGAAGGGGTAATTTGCCAGAGTGCTACACAGTTCATTTTGTTAGCATTTTGTGGGGTGTCATGTATTCTGAATAATGTAATGTTGTGCTCTTGCAACATGTAGAGGTAGATATTGGGAATGAAAAGTTCATATGAAGTTTCTTTTTTAATCCTCTTTATGCTGCCTGCATTTCTTTAGCATTTTAGTTTTTTGCAGTTTTATGAGAGAGTGATTTGTTGATTTCTGTCATTGTCTGTCTTCACAGAAGCCTCTACAGCTCGACATGGGGTACAACTGCCTAGCCAACTTTCATATTGAGAAGAAAATCGGAAGAGGACAGTTTAGCGAAGTCTACAGGGCCAAGTACTTGCTAGACAACACATCCGTGGCTTTGAAAAAAGTTAAGGTGAGTAAAATGCTAATATGCTCTACAATATTTAATAAGCCGTGTGTAAGTGATATAAATTTAATAGGTGAAGGACACGTATTATTCTGAATTATTTTCCTTTTATAATATCACTGTATATTTGATACAGTTTAATATTTTGCCTTTTGCAGTCAAACCTGGTTGTGGTTGTGTGTTTTGAATGTAATGCTCCTGGACTGTCTTATTCACCTGTATCAGCTTACTCCTCTCCCATAAGTGCTTGGGCAGGACAGGGTATCTTTGAGCCTGAAGCTTCTCCAGGGTGGCAGAGCATGCTGTGTTAGATGCCAGCCAGTTAGAGTACACCCTCACCCAGTCACTCACTGTGTAACAATTTGGAGAGAGTTTTTAGACTGTAAAGAATCCAGATGACCTGGAGGAAACTTTTTTTTTAATATTTTAATATTATATTAAAATGTATTATTGGCTAAATTATATGTTCTGGAAGTCAGTAATATTAGATGTAATCAAGGAGTGGCCACTGGTATAATAATTTTTGGCTGGAGGGTCAATGGGCCAACTTTATTTTTTATACCCAAACTGGTTTGATGAAAAGAATTTCATATTATTGAAATCATCTGCTCCTATTCATGAGTCAAATTCATACAAACGTCTGCTTTCCTCAAACCCAAACTGTTCCCCCATTGCCTTCTCAGGTTGACAACGGCGCTCTGCATATTCATTTGCATTTCTGCCGCCATCCGCTGTCACCTCTCGCTTTCGGCGATGCTTTTTGGTAGGTTAGGATTCCCGAGGAAACAAAATGCAAAGCACCCGAGATGGGGTACATAAAACGATGCATCCCACCCCAAAATCCTCCGTCACAAAGCAGCGAGAGAGTAAATAAGCAGTTAAAGCTGCCAAATGAGTTTCTGCTTCATTCTGCTAATCAGTGACAGCGAGTCCTGCCCCCTCATCGACATGCGGTTATCGGTATACCCGTGATACTTATTGATTAGCTATGTTCGGAAATTCATGAACTGTGTGTGATTGTTACGTTTCTTCTTGATGTGTAGCTGTCCCTGCCTTTCCTATGTTATTAGTTGTATCCAGTCAAGGTTGTTTGGATGTGGAATCGTTATATTTATTATTACTATAGTTAAACTAATAACATTTTTTGTAAGAATTTGTGAATGTAGTCTCACTGTGGTTAAGTTTCTTTGTTTCTATTTTATTTTGAGAATCAGACAGTCATTTTAACTGTTGTGAAAATGTATGGTCCTGATTGGGTTGCTTTTAATGGTAGAACGTGACTGATTTAGTTCTGTCTCTTTTGAAGTCCCCCTCCCCGGTTATCCTAGCAGGATATTTAGCACCCGAAGCTCAATTCATGAATCAGCTTCTTTTTCAAAGGAAAAGACATATGAAGCCATTGTGCTGTCTTTTAGTGTTAGGATGGAAACTTTTCATAAAGTCATAGCTTGAGATGCTTGAAAGATTACAGTTGTCCTCACTGCTAATTAAAACTTTAAAATGAAACTGGCTGCTTGTAAGTAAAGTTTGTTATGAAAGAGTGTAATCCTCAGCACTGCTTTGCTCAGCATATTTTTTTTTGTTACAGATGTAACAAAAATATGTTGGAGGAATACAGTGTTTCTATTACTATCCAGTCATGAGAACATGCAGTTCATCCCTGAAAGGCTTTTACGGCAGATAACATGGCTGAAACCATGGAATCTGTGTCCTCCTCTCACCGACACGGAATCTGTGATGTAAACTATACCGCGGTAAACTATGCAGTATTATGAATGAGATTGCCCTTTTTCTGTTAGCTTCCAGTGAGTGTATTGAGGTGACCAGCAGTGAGTTTCTGATCTGCAAGTGGGAAATCGATAAATCGTATAATGCACATGAAGTACTTTGGGTAATTGTTGCTAATTAGAGTGGTTAGAGGACAATGGCCAGACTCGTTAAAAGCGAGAGAAAGGCCACACATGGAAAAATAACAGTATCACAGTGTGTGTGCAGGATGGCTCATCTACCCTTGAGGTAGATTGTGGAAGCAAAAGGGGGTCTTACTCAGTACTAGCTAGGTGTACAGTATATAACAAAGTGTATCCCATTGGGCCACTGAATATAACCCCACTCTTTGGCAGGTTTAATCTGCACCTGAAGGGTGGAAATGAACCTGTTTTTGACTTATGGTCATGTTTATGGTTTTTGGGGGGAAAGAGCCTCTTCTGTGATCGGCTAACGAAGCTGGATTTAACGTGCCTGCCCGCGTGCACCGGGTTTCGCCCGGAAGCACCGTCGTGAGAGACGTCGTTTGGCAGACACTCTACCGATGTGAAAACCCCGCAGCCAAAATCTTGACGGCGATTTGGGGATTCCGGCCTCTTGCCGAACCACCTGAGTTGCTGAAGGAGCTGCGCAATCCGCAGTCCATCCTCCGAAAAGGTATGCGGAGAATTACCTGCTGGAAACGAGTGCCGTTTCCCAAAACCGGGGGCGCCTTGCCCCCTCCCTGACGGGCGTGCTTGGAAGCCTGAACATTTGCAAATGCAGTTCCTCCACAAATAAGCACGTCAGATCGAATTAGAGGAACAGGCTGACGAACAAACCGCTGTTCCTCCTCGTGCACGTTTCTTGTGCCAGATTCGATGCCAGCGTGCTTTTTATTGCGCACGGAGAGCCATGCAGATTTCATTGATGCAGCTTGTGGTTTCCCACAGTTTAAGACCCCGAGGCCCCGGGCTGAGTCCATGTTTGTTTGGCTGAGAGAAGTTGACAGATCCCCATTACGAATGTGAAACATGTTATTTTGGCTACTAGGGCCTTTTTTGCTCTTGTTTAAAAAAGCGCAACTACTGGAAAATACGACAGTCTGACCACTTTTGTGGGTCATGGGAGTGTTGTGGAATTTTCCAGAATTGTTCTAGAAATCCAGCACTGTGTGGCAAAGATGAAAGATGGATTTGAAAATTTGAAAGTCAAGAATTAGGTTAGTAGAAACTTGTTGCCCTGATTTATTTTAACTTGGTAGGTTGTATAGCTGATTATTTAGGACAAGATGAACGGAAAGCGGTGATCTGGGCTGGCCTAAATGAGGTTTTACTGGATGCCTGTGGTGGGAGGGGCCAACCCAGCCCCTTTAGTCATACATAAATCACCTGTCCCCACCAAGCAATAAATTTGCTTGTCATTGGCTTAAACAATGAGGCAGTGTGACATCATCAGTGTATGGCAGTTTCTCTGTAGGGAGCAGTGAGATACCACAGCCCAAACGTTAGCTGTGCAACCTATAGATTAAACAGGATAAATATGGCTTTCACTGCTTAATTTTTTTTCCTGCGTGATACTGATGTAACGCTTAATGTTTGCCTGCTATTAACAGTTCTGTTTTTGTTTTCGTGTTTTGAGTACTATGTTGTCTTGGTCTTCACAGTCATGACTTGCGTCGTGGAAACGTCTCTGGAAAGACGTATAGTATAAGGAGTACAGTCAGCGAAACGGACACCCGAGTGCAAAGTTTCCCCCATATGTCGGGTCGCTCTTGGGGTGACTGGTCTGACAACCATGTTCGCTAGTTTGTGCAAGTATCCCATGTTGCAACGCCGCACAACTGGGTTCCAGGTGTTGGGACGTGTTTCCACAGCTGGCAGTTTTGCTTTCCATCAGAAGGATCCACAAAGATGTTGTTCGCTGTCAGTTCTCGTGACACCAAGACTGAGAAGCTTGTACAAAGATGAGTGTTTGAAGGATTGGCAGGGAAATGTTTCGTGACTATGTTTAAAGGAAAATAATGACAAAAAAAATGCTTTTTTTTCTCCACACAGAATTGCAGCAAGGAAAAAAATATTAATTTTGTGTTTGTTTTTTGTTTAATCCTGGACAGGCTGTTTAGCCTGAGCTCATAAATCTGTGACTGCAGCTTCCTCTAGTGAATTTTACTCTTTGTTTACGAGCTATCAGCGTTTGATGTATTCAGGCTGCATCATTCTTTAGCATTATCAGATTTCATTCTTGTTTCATTTGCGTTTTTGTCTGAACGCAGTCAAAGACAGAGACTGTGAAGCGGAGATTAGGCTGTCCCACAGTATCCAACAAGTGCCCAAACTGGAGTGACATGCTCACCCTTTCCCACCCAGGTGTGCTAGACAGCTACACTCTCTGTACATGCCCACTCCCTGTGCACTTCCTTCAGAAATACCATAACTCCTTCTCCCCCCCTCCTCTTCTGCTTTTGATCTCTTGACAGATATTCGAGTTGATGGATGCCAAAGCCCGGCAAGATTGCATCAAAGAAATAGATCTCCTTAAGGTAAAAAAAAAAAAGAAAGCCAAACCAGAACAGAAAGAAAGCAGCAGCGTCACGCATTGTATTATGTTTTCTAAAGGTTCCTTGGCTGAGACCCGATACCACAGAAAACAATTGATCTGCAGCCGGATTTTTCATGTGAGGGAGCACGGATCACTCGTGTTGTGTGTGTCATTCCTCGAGGCTCAGATTGACTTTTTTTTTTAATGCCAAAAACTATAGTTTTTATCTTTCTCAGTAATATTTAGAAAGGGGGCCACAGTGCACTGCAGATTTGCACGCCTTTTCCATCTGAATATTTAGCTTTTTTCCCATTCCCGTGTTCTTTGTTGTTCTTTTTACGCAATTTTATATATCAAACCATCTTAAACAGGATTGTGTGGTCATCACACTAATATACAATGTAATGACTGTTTCAACACATATGTCTCCTTGAACTGTGGAAATGTTTCTTAGTCTGATCCTGTTCAGCTGTTTCCTGTACTTGGTGGTTTGTTCAGATTGCCGTGCTAATTGCTCAGATTCCTATCACTTTTTTTTTTTTTTTTTTTTTTTTTTTGGGCAGGGAGGTTGATTTTTCCATGTCTACTTACACTAATCACTAATAACACCGCCATGCCGTTTGCCAGGGTGTCTCATGTGAGACAGCCTAATTGGTAGCGGTGTAAGTACGCGTGTGTATGGGGGATAGCTCTAGGTGGGAGTGTGCAGGGAGGTGAAAATGAGCAGGCGCGGAAGCCTCCGGGAGCAGGTCACAGTGCAGACGAGAGGCTCCGTCACACATCTGCTCAATTAGCCGGTTAGATACACTCTCGAAAACAAGTCGCCATCCCTCCCTCTCCGGGGTCAGCAGGCTGATGCAGCAGCCTCCCCTGACCCCCCCCCGGCATCCCCCACGAAACGGAGGCTAATGAATTTGGCTAACGAGCTGCCATGCGAAACTGGGAGTCCTGCATCGTACCAACGTGGCCACAGATGGAAATAATGAGACTATTTGTTTTATTTGCCCTTATCTGAGAGGTATTCCCGTCTTATGTTACACTATGTACTCGAGCTTTTGGTGCAAATCTCTTCGGCGATTTATTCCAGGGAATTAAGTCTGTGGCACTATGGATTTACAACCCTGTGAGAGATAATGTGATCGCCCCTGCTAATCACTGTAGGATGGTTTGTCTCCGGAATGTTCCTGCATTGGGAAAATTCCACCCACCCTGTTTCACACTATATTAGTCACTTTAACCTCTTCTGTTGACTAGAAGCAGTTCACTATAGCGGTGGTGCCCGACGAGTGATAAATAATAACAGAAATTATGATGTTTACTTAACATGCAAATCGAATTCTTTGATTTCAGTTTGCATTGACGTCAATGTATTTTACTAAAAATCCTGTGTGTTTTTTTGCAGCAATTGAACCACCCCAACGTAATTAAGTACTATGCATCGTTCATTGAAGAGAATGAACTCAACATAGTTCTGGAGCTTGCTGACGCAGGGGACCTTTCGCAGATGATTAAGGTGGGGGGGACCGGCCTTGCATCTCGAATGACTGTGTTTTCAGGTCTGTGTGCTCAGGCGATGCATAGGTTGAGCGAGTATGCAGTTTGTCCTCGAAACACGTGCACTGAATCCAGCCCCACCCACAAGTCTTTTTGATGATAATGCTTACGGCTACACGGTATTGGAAAAATGATCACGATCACCACAATTTTTGTGATTAAATATTGCGATATTTATAAAGCAAAAAAGGACTTGAAAACTTGAAAAGTTGTATTTGATTATAATTTATCGACAAAAAGAGTCTGTCAGGTAAGTTGGTGATGTTTCTGCGAGTTTTGTCGCTTTTGCTCAATATTGTCTCTATGGAATCCATATATTTCCACACAGCAGGAAGACTAATGTCTTTTGGTGACCAGTTCTTGTTTGCTTCTCATTCATTAATGTAAAAATTCTCACAGAAGTGCCACATTGCTTATGAACCCGACAACAAGGACAAAATGATTATGGTTCCCTCAGAGAGCTCATTCCGTGCTCCGGTAGAAGCAGTAGCAAACTTTACACTGATATTTTAACATTACTAGATAAAATTGAAAATGGAACAAATTGTTAAAAATGTCTCTCAACCTGAGAATTTCTTCTGTTGCTGATATTAGTGTACTTCAGTATTCCCTTCATGCATCTGTGTGACACATCGGAATATGTTTTTACTGTTGCATTTGGCGGTATTGCAATACATAGTTGTATGTGAACGGTTGTCTTTAAGACATTGCATAGCTTATTTCCACCCCACCATCCTGCTCTCACTTTCCATAGTTGAACAAACAGCCAACCATGTCTTTGGGTTACCATAAGTGTTTCACATTTAGCATGAAAATGCACAGGGCTTTACCATAAAGACAGACACCTACCAGCATTCTGTAAAATAACTGGGGTGCCCCAAGGCTGTCAAAGGGAATTGTTCAGATATATTAGTTTTTGTATACATGCATCACCCGTGCTCATCATAGGAAAATGTGGGAAATCATATGCAACTCACCAATGATAGTTTTTTTTTTTTTTCTTTTTCTTTTCTTTTATTACTTTTGCTGTCTATAGTGACTATAGTTATGTTATAAAGCCCAGTCAGTTTCTGATTATACCTTAATAAATTTGACTTATTAGTTATCTAGTATCTTGGCATTAGGATTAGTGTGTGAAGTGTAGAAAAACCACAATTCTTGAACAATTGTTCTGTAACTCAGTGGTCTCCAGGACCTTAATGAGACACCATGTCATCTTTCACCGTTCATGAAGTAGTTCATGAAGTAGAAGGTTTCTGACTTCCATGTTTGTTTTGTCTTAATTTAAAAACTATGCGCTATGAATAGAACATCATTCAATATATTGCTACCCGTTTTCATAAATAATGAACACAGAGGAGAAAATGTGTAGGAGAATTAACAATTTGAAAATGTAATTTCTGTAGTGTTTTGCTTCACATCTTGTAAAATGTTCTTGCACATCTCAGCCAAAGCCTTGGTACTTGTATTTTTAGTGCTCTTGTTTTGTATTTATAAGATTGCTGATTAAAACCGTAGATTTAATATTGCATTATAAAGAAACATCAGAGGTTGTTTAATATTCGCACCAAAGGCTTTTTTATATAGAAAAATCTAAATAATCCTGCACACTGTTATAACCTTTATGAATTTATAATTTTTCCAGCTTTGGAACTGATTAGAGTACACAACATGTCCCGTGTGTAAACTTCACAGATAACAGAAGTGTCTGGTAAGAACGTAAACCCTTGGGTTCACGATCGTTAGCCGCTTAGGAGTGTGATGATCTGGAAGTATCTTCCAATTAGCGGAAGGATACACACACAAAGTCACCATTTGGTCACATGACCAGTTTAGAATTACCTGTTAACCCAACAGGCATGTTGCTGAATGGTTTGAGGACTGTGGGGAATCCAGAGGGAATGTAAGGAGAACATGCAGACTCCAGGGGGTTGAGCCCACACTTCTGGAATGACGACTTTCATTATGGTGCATTAACTAAATTTGTAAACATTCAGTGCTTGCTATTGACAGGGGTGTCATGTTGATAACTGGAATGTTTGTTGTTTATCTTTAATAATGTATATTTATATCCAGTTATATTCATTAGGTACAGTTAGTATACATTATTAGGCTCCTTTGGCAGTTAAAAGTGTGACATCCTAAAGGTACAAATCAAGATAAAGCTGCTCATTATGAAATAAATATGAGCACGTGGCTTGTGCGAAACTGCCGTCTAAATGCATGAATTTAACATTTTTATTCTTTTTGATTCCTGACCATTTCAGAATTCAAATGAAATGCAGTGGCCCTTCATTTGCATACTCTTACAGAATATTGCATGTGCAGTGTTTGCTTTTAAAGGCATAGAGGCCCCATACATACCCCATTGACATCAAACAATCCTCTGATATGCAAATTAGATGGGCTGGGGTGTGGTGGGTTGCGGGGGGGGGGGGGGGGGGGGTGGGG
>JAODLC010000036.1:15934883-15948845 GCA_026781145.1 Hippopotamyrus pictus | reverse complement strand
GGTTGGGGAAGAATAGATCCACAAGCTTTGTTTGGATGTGGACCAGGGCTTTTTCAGTTGAATATCACATTTGAAATTTTGCACATAGTTTTTGCCAAAAAGGGGTAGAATAGGTGAAAGTGGGTTCGTAAAGTATCATGATCCTGGCAGTTAATCCACCTTTAACAACGGGGCAATGCTCTCTGCCTTGCGGTAAAATTAATGGTTTGCTGTTTGGAGCATTTGTTCGTCAGTTCTGCCCATATAATTAATTCTGTAATTACTGCCCTCCAACAGCTCATCATTAACCAGGTAATTAACAGAACAATTAAAGGTCTGTTAATGTTCTCTAATGAGTTTATTGAAAGCAAGTTTCCCCACAACCATATGTTATGAGGGAAACCAATATTTTTGGTAACTGGTTAAATATAGAATGAATGGTCCTGGATTGGTGTTCTGTTTAACAATTGATGGTATTACAGCACTTTTTTTTTCTTTTGTGCTGTTAATGACTGTTTAAATGTATTGTTATTCTTGTAAAAGATACTTGTCAAATGATATTAATATTATACCTATCCATGTTCAATGGCCTTTTATCCAGGTTTTGGGTGATGATGAGCCTGGAGCGTATTCCAGGAAGGCGAGAGCACAGGGGGGGGGGGCACTCTAGAGAGCGTGCAAGTCCATTAGAGGACACACACACAGACACACACACAGACACACACAGACAGACACACAGACACACACACAGAGTATGTTTTCATGCACAACTAAGGTGAGCTGTGGTCATAGTCTGACTGTGTGCCGTTTAATGGGACTACTGTCCTTGTCCCAGTATACATGCACGGGAGGGGAATCGATTCATTGACTGAAGTATGTCTGACTTCGCTACGATAGGTGACGATATGGCTCCTTTCAGCTTGTTAGTATTGGGCTTTTTCCGGTTGACCTATTATGTCACAGACATAAAATAATAATAAATAAATATGGGTGCATGGACAAAAGAAATGGCACAAACTTTAACTACGAACTGGTCAGAAGAACAAATAGAACAAGATCAGGATTGCACAAGAAATAAAGTATTTTTTATCATACATGACAACACGGTATCCCTGTGCTATAATATTCGTACCAAATTGAAGGTAAAGAAAAACCTTGTCTTTATCTAGCTGACTAGCGATGTAAAAATTTGATTGCATGACATGTGATGTTGGTATTAATATCATTCGGCCCTATGATGTCATTTGGCACTGGTTTTTATGCCAGTTGAAAACCGACACCTAGAGGTATCATGCTTTTGGTACCTTCTTGAAGTACCAAAAGTATGGTACCTGGTGTGGTGTAACAGTGCCCTTTAGTTGAGCGGTGAATTGGACAGCTTTTCAGTGCTGTACATCCTCTGCTTTGCTCCAAATCGACTCCCAATCGCATTATGTTGGAGTTTTAGTCCAACTAAGAGAAATTCAATTTAGTATGATTTCAGTTGGACTAACATGTTTACGTGTACTTTAAAAGTCTGGTTTTATAATTAAATTTTCTTAGCGTGCATGTGAATGTAGTGAGTAACTCACTATAGGTAGAATGACCTAAGTTGCATGTGATTTGCACTGCAGGAGGTAACACACCAAAAAGGAGTAGAACAAGCCAACCTTCACACACAAAACTGGGGGGGGAGAGGATTTGAACCAATGGAGTGTGACCACAGTGCTACTTAATGAGTCGCCAGTGATATTAATATTACAGGCATAAAAATCAGATCAACGTCATACCAAACTACAAAGTTAAAATTGAGAAGTGTGTGTGTGTGTGGGGGGGGGGGGGGATTGAAGTTCTGGGTCCATTTATGTGTTTAAGCACTTTATGCCAGATGTGGGCATTTAACCCAAAATGCCCCCCCACCCCCCTGCCTTCTGGAAATGCGTGCACTTTTAATTGCGACATTTTAAGACTCCGCAAAGGTCAGTGCCTGCGTCAGATTAAAGTGCCGCCTTCGATGTGAGCCTCAACGTCGGCGCGTTGAGTTAATCTCAGGGGGCGCATTGGAAGGAACCTTGGTGCTGTTTGTCGGGGTGACGGTCTGTACAAGCGGTCCAACTCAGAACCGCAACACCTTCCGTACAGGGAAGACCACTGCGGTGGTCCAGGAAAAGCAACATATAATGAGGCATTTATTTATAAATGGTATCACTCAGCATGGGAATCTCATGAACCTATTAGTTAACCTCTTTGCTGCACCTTCAGGAAATAATAATTGCATTAGGAGGAAAAGCCATAGTCAAATGCGCATTTTAGTCTCAGGGGAGATGCATGTAATGTATATATGTGTCTGTGTGCTAATTGTTCTCCTCTGAATGGCTGGTGTGTTAAGAGGCTTTTATCTGCTCCACAGCACTTCAAGAAGCAGAAGAGGCTGATCCCTGAGCGGACTGTCTGGAAGTACTTTGTCCAGTTGTGCAGCGCGCTGAACCACATGCACTCCCGCCGCGTCATGCACAGAGGTACCTCCTCTCCCTCCGGCTGCTCCTCCCCCTCCTCCTCCTCCTCCTCTCTGAATTCCTAGCCAAAATGCTCTCCAGCCATGTTGCTGTAATGCAGAAAATGCTATACCTGAAAAACCTTTCCCACAATGCACGGGTCCCCCCATGAAGCTGGGCAGTACATGAACACAAGTTGTTTTCCCATTTGACTCAATTGGGGTGGGGGGAAGCTATGTGCACTTTGGCTCATTAAATATGCATGACACTTAGGATCCTGGGAAATGCCTGGTCACAATGAGTGCCAGTTTATGCAAAAAATGCTTGTTTTAATGTATTGTCGTCAACTTAAAACAGGAGAGTCCTGTGATGTGACTTCAATTTGTTACACAATGGGCATATATGCTTGACGTATATCTATTTAGGAGTTGAGAGCTGCCAGTATGTTCTGAGATTTGAATGATGCCAGCAAGCCTTGCTTCTGTGAAACCTCCGTAAGCCTGTGGCACACGTGAGACGCACTGTCATAACGTGAGACGCACTGTCAACGCAAAACGCACTGTCATATCATACCAGGCTGCCGGTCATGGGGAAATGGCCTAAATAAATTGGTTTAGTTGGAGGACAAACATCTTCCCCGATGCTTGTTTGTGCTGTGAAACCATTTTCCGTTTGGAGTGCCGGATTTTACTTACAGCTCAGCGTGCGAGTCTGACATTTTCCAAAGTTGCATGACTAACCTATAAATTGAAGCTGGTTGTCTCTTACTAATCTGCTATTGTGTAATTCTGTAATTTTCCAGTTGTCTGAACATCCTACATATATGGTTCCTAGGATGATCCTCATTGTTTTAACATTGTTTTTGTTTTAATTATCGGCATGAAACTAACATGGATTAATCATTAAAATAGTGATTTCGTGACTTACTATGTATTTTCCAGTACCTGAGATTGGTCATGGTTACCAAAACATTTGGTTAAGTGTGGAAGCCTAAAACAGGGGAAGACAGACTGGTTGACGGTGTGGAGATGGTCTTGTGGACTGTCCCACTGTGGCCGCTGTGAACACTGCCCCTCGTAATCCGTGGGAGTGCTGTCCTTGGTGTAAAATCACCAATACCTACCACACGTGGATCTGTCATCCATCGTAATCACCCTGCTTCCTTCCCCCGCACGATGTGATCAGCTGAACGAGACATATTCTGCAGGACATGAAACATTCAACTAGTAGCCTTGCCTCCTTACGTGTTACAGCTTTTTCTGTTTCTGCTACGAGATTCACCCACAATACAGGGCGTTTTTCAGCTCCACCTGCCTCTGAACTCCCAGTCGGACTGCGCTAAATAAGACGTCCTCATTAATCATAGGGGAGGTAGCGCTTGTATCACAAGTTCCTGGTGATTGGCTACTTTTTAACTGCTGCTTTTATGTTCCATTAATATGTTTCTACTTAAAGAATTCCATTTACATCAAACTTTGTAATAGCAGAACATTAATGCTGTCACACTAAAAAACTGATTTCTGATTAAAAAACAAATTTTGATGTTTTTTTTTTTTGTAAAGCTGAATACCTATGACTTGTGATATCGCTCGACTTTACCAGCCTACCTGTGGCTGATGGCTCATGCCTTTCCCCTTGCTCTTGTGTGTGGTTGTGAGGTGACCCTTTTGAATATTAAATAGGTCCTTTCTTCCACAGACATAAAGCCAGCTAATGTGTTCATTACCGCCACCGGGGTAGTAAAACTCGGAGACCTGGGGCTGGGCCGTTTCTTCAGCTCCAAAACCACGGCAGCTCACTCGTTAGGTAAGTCTGAAAAGGAAAAAAAAAAAAAAAAAAAACAACGTTTTGAAGGGACCAGTCCTTCAATTTGGCGAGCAGGATGTGTTTCATTATATCGCCAAGACCAAAACCATGTGTCTGCTATAAAAACCCGACGTAGCCCCCCCTCCCCCCACCTCCAGGCAAAGCCTACAAAGAAGCCCCAGGTATATTAGTTTCATTGTGTAGTTAAGGCTTTCCTGTTGCCTTGACCTTTGACCTCCTCGCAGATGACGTCCGGATGTAACAAGTCTGGCCTCGCCATCCTTCTTATGAGTCTTATTGCGCAAAGAAGCTGTAAACACTGATCAGTCAACGCAAAATGGCTCCATCTAGCTGAGTAGGAGTAGTTTAATAAGATTGAACTTTCCGATTTTCAACATGAACGGCTCTGTGTTGAGTTTTGTGGCTATTACCGTGATCCTGATACTTATCTCATTCTGGGCTGCTCATCTGTCAGTTTTTGGATTGGCAATAATCTTTAAGGTTTTTACAGCTCAAATGCGTTCCTCTTTGTTCTTTCGTTGACTTTTAATTTCTGACGCTCTGGTTAAAGGTCAGCATTTATTTACTTCACAGTTTCACAAATGTTCTGCGTCGTAGTAAAATCTCGAGTCATTCTACAGTAAAGCTTTAAATGCAGTATAGTACGTTGAGTGTAATATACTGTTCAAGCAGTTAATAGTACACAAAGGGAGCACTAAAACCAACTTATAAAATATACAAATGTTTTTATAGCTACTTTTAAATCAAGTTGTTTGCATTATGGCAGAAAAAAATGAGTGATATTATAACTCTGGGCATTGCTGAGGTTTGGCTCTGAGGAAGGTACTGTAAACCTTTCGCTTCTCAATAATATTAAAATATTATAGTCTGCACAGGCAATCCTTTTCATGTACACTTGTCTGTTTACTAATTTAGTTTACTGAATGTTTTTTGACATTTTGATTAGATTATTAGACGTTGGTGAAGAAAGAAAGATCAGGTGTGGGAAGTATTTGTGGGTTTTCAGTTTAATGTCATCCCCCCCCCCCGCCGATGCATACCCATGCTGTGTTAACTTGAAGTCTCCGATTCTCAGCACACAGCGTTGTATCATTTTGAAACGCATTGTCTTGTGTTGAAATGTATCCTCACATCAAGATTTTTAGTGTTTTTTTTTTTAATGTCTCAATCGGCGGTCACATGGCCTTGTCACGCTTTAAAAGGCTGTAGCGCTTGGTGTTTTCATTAAGCGACTGGCCGTAGAGAACCACGGCAACACAAAGGACATTTGATGTCAGTGCTGAATTTATGTAACGGTGGTTTAATCCGTATAACGAGTATGAATTTTCATTGGCACCATTCATCAAGTGGCGATAGCGAGCCCGTATTTCGGTGAGCGTACAAGAGGAGTCTGGGTACGTCAGCTTTCTCAGCCGAGGATTAACTCGCATGGCTGAGATACGGCAGGGGATGAAATTCATGGCTTTTTGCATGGCAGGTTAAATTCACCCAGGGGCAAAGAGACCCCGGATCAGCCTTTCCCTTCGGGCGAGGAGACTAAAGCCTTTCTCTGTGCGGGGAGGCGGGTGGTTGGCGCGGTGGGTGGGGAAGGGGTTGGGGGTGGCATCGAGGGCTGACAGTTTGGGCTGTAATGAGAGGAACCTCCTCGCCAGAACGCTGGGTGTGCTCTTGATGGAGGTCTCGGGAGCAGGCCCCGCGCGTCTGTCAGCCCTCGGCCTCGGAAACGGAGCCGCAGCCTTTTAACTCCGCCTTTTGGTGGCCCGGCCGCCCGCAGACACAAACACAGAGAGCCTTACTTATGTTTGCATTTTCAGCCGCAGGCTCCTTCCCCTTTAAATTGATGGAGGAGGGGGGGCTCGAACATCAAAAGGAATCCTGTGAGGAAAATGGCACTAAGAGTTGATTGTGCTGGTTATTTATCCGTCAGCCATGAATACGTGTTATCAGTTTGGCCTTTCGTCTACATTATTTTATATACGTTTTGGTCTCTGTATTTCTGGGCTGTCCACCTGTAATTAAAAGGGAAGCTTCTTCATCTTTCCTAGCAGTCAAACACAAATTGTTATACATCTTAGCACTGTCCTAGCATTATTTTAACGATTATTTTAACGATTTACGTAAAACTCTTTTTGCGCTACACTAAAATTGTGTAGGGTTAGTTTGTGATACTGGCAATGGTGGTTTAATTTCTCGATTTCCCATAATTGCATATTCCTCTTTCGTCAATTACCTGTTGAAAGTGATGACAACTCTGTCAGGCTTGGTTTTAGGATGGACTGTATTTAAAAAAAAAAATAATAAAAATAGGAGTGCCGATTCAGGTTTCTTTTATTTGGTGTTTTTTATCTTAATGTATTTTTAGTACGTAAACGTTTCTCCTCATCTTTGCTGGTGCAACAGGAGATTCTGTCCATTCGTTCCGTTTACGGTCTTGCACGAGGACCAGCTCGGTAAACCCCTCGCACTTGTCTGTATTTTTCCTATCATCAATCTTTCACGCGCCCACCTACCGACCCCCTCCCCGCTGCGTACCTGAAGGCCTCTGCCAGTCGCTCGGAGGAATTACTTGCGCCGCGAGTGAAGCTGAAGCCTTCAGACCTGCTCTGCCTGCCCCTGCAGCCTGTTGTGAGGCTTCCTGGTGCCCGTTTCTCGCTGCCAATTACCTGCTGCCTGCTCTCCGGGCTACAGAGCGGGCGAGATCTTCGCTCAACTCCCCGCGCGCCCCTCCCTCTCTCATCACAGGGGGGGACTTGCACACCAGAAGTGTGGATGTTCATCTTAATAGACGTGCCTGATATTTTGAAATATCTAAAAGTACCTTCTTCTTAGCTGATTTTGTTAGCTAGTTTTTTTTTACTCTATGAATAGAAGCATTTAATCGAGCAGTTTATCTGAAATATTTAGCAACGGCAAAGAAATTAACTGTTTTTTCTTACGTGGATGTTTTTTAACAGGGTGCATATTCAGTATACATGCACTGTGTGATTGAGTCTTTTTGTGGCCGATATGCATTGAATGTCTAGAGCAAGAGACAATCTTATCGATGGATTTAAATGAAGGAAGCTCACGACACCTTCATGTGGCAGGAAGTGGTAAATACATCTTTTTGTACCACTTGGCAACACAGGTGCTGGAAAACTGATACATTCACTCATATTATCGTTAAATACTCATTTTTAAAAAGAAAAACATTGCATGTCATAGCAAGGATAATTTGGAGTAGTTTCTACCTTTTAAATAATTTCATATGTCAGTGTATCTTAGTAGTTATTTCTGGTGGATCTAATTAAGTTAGTAGTATGAATTTCAGGGTGTAATGACTTCAGTGTATAAGCCGCACTGCATTTGACTGCAGCTATGTATGGTTTTAACTTCTGATTTGTCTCGTTGAGAATGGACTGAGGCCCAGCCCCCGTGTTGCATTCTGAAGTTTGAAGGACGGCATGTTTCTGGAACGAGTGGAACTGACTTGTGTTTCTTTTCTGTTTCAGTGGGCACCCCTTATTACATGTCTCCAGAGAGGATACACGAGAACGGATACAACTTTAAGTCCGACATCTGGTCTCTGGGCTGCCTGCTCTATGAGGTACACAAAAAAAAAACATTGACCTGGTTCACTAATACCCCCCCTCCATTTTACTAGGCGCAATACTATCCCGACACAGCAGTTATAATTTATAGTGATATCACTCAGTAATTTAGTAAAACATAATTTGCTGAAGTAAGCTCTGTGACTCGGGGAACCTTTAGGGTATTTTGAGATTTCTTGGAAATTAAACTGACATTTACATTTGATTCACATGATAAATATTTTGTTGGGGGAAAAAGGTAGTTGCAGTTACTGCAGTAATTGCATTTCAGAAACTTTCAACATGTCTAAGTGGAGTAAAGTAAGCAGTTGAGTAAAGACTGGTGTGTTTTCCTCTGTAGCTGAAGGTATATGTGTAAAACATCAAATGATACACATGATGGGATTAGATTGAGGTGTTCTAAAGAGCAAGGGATCTCTCTCTCATTCTTTTATCTCAGGGAGTGTGATTGTTTTGTTTAAGTGTATGTTCAGTATTATTGTCTTAGCTGTACTTCTTTATCTTGTTTGTTTTATTGTGTAATTACTTTGCCGTCGTGGCAGTTTAACTGATTAGGGTAAATATAACTACATTCTTTACACTTCCGAAATTGTTTGGTTGGAAAAAAATGTACACGTTAACATCGGAACGTCACTAAACACACAGCCGCCATAACTGCAACAAAATCTGGGATATTTAAATTGTGGCTTATTTATTTTTCCCATTTTGAATTGATCATCATTTTGGTATTGCACTTTATGGTTTAAAACAAAATGTAAACGCTCACAATGACATTTACCTGAGGAGTAATAACTGGTCAGCGTCTGTACTGCCTGTTGTATACTGTATACATTGAATGCATGTGTAGAAATTGCTGAACTATTTGTAGTTTTAATTTTATTTAGTTTTTTTAATTAAGCAATTTCCTGTCTGATCTTACAAATGCTCTTGTAAGTGATTGCTCAACAAAATCATGGTATGGTTGTGACCTGCTCTTTATGTTTGTACCAAAGGGAAACAAACAATGTGCAAGGAGTAAATCAACAAACAAACTTCTAATTGAGTCACGCATAGTGCACACATTTGTCGAGCGAATTCCCAGAATTTATCTTCCTCTTGTGGTCAGTTAATTGATATTTAAGGGTTAATGCAAACCAGCACACATTATAGTATCAGAGGTGAATTGGATAAAAACCTGCAGTTAAGAGGATGACTCTCACATTGGCACAAACACAAACCAGAGATGCACTGTTAGTACAGCACCCAATATCCTTTACATCCAGCGAGTTTTTCTTTTTTTTTTCTTTTTTTTGCACAACTCACCAGTAACTACACCTTCCAAAGTGCCCCAGGCTGAAAAACAATGATCCCAGTTTATTGGTGCTCAGAGACCATAGTCCTCAGTGCTAATTAGTCTCCCACAATGCACTGGTCCAGCAGCGTGCCTGGCTAGCAGCGTTAGCAGGTCAGACAAGTGCACCGAGTAGAGAGGGGAAAAAATGGGGAACAGTTGTGATCTCCAGGCTCTGTGGGAACAAGGAGGGAAAAAGTCCCTTTTGGTTTTGCTTCTCAGAAGCGACCGTGGGCTTGGAACGGGGGCCATTTCCTTCGAGGCTGGCAAGTGCTGCCACCTCAAGCGAAATGTGATTGAGAGACTCGGCGTAGAGTGTGATCGGCACGTCGAGGATCGCCCGTCTCCTGGTTGCAGCACATGTTTTCACTTAGAGTGACCAGAGCGGCTTGCAGTTTTTCCACTTTACTAGTTTATATAGCTGGACGTTTTTACCGAGCCAATTCAGATTAAGTGCCCGGCTCAAGGTAACCTCAGCTGGGCCCCTTTGGGAACTTGAGCTGCCAGCTGTTTTGGTTACAAATCTACCTCTTTGACTATTATGCGACACGCTGTCCATAAATATGAAATAGGTGTCCATTGTTCGAGTGACTTTTGGTAGCTGTACCGTTTAAAATGTCATACAAGTTTTTAAATTTTTATTTATTTATTTATTTATTTATTTATTTTATTTTATTTTATTTATTTATTTTATTTTATTTTTATTTATTTTTTTTATTTACCAGCATTTGGGTTATTGTCGTTTTTGCAATTCAGCAGTAATTCCTTTTGCTAACAGCATCAAACGATGGTATTTGTGTGCTTTAAATAGTGGATGTAGATGTTATTTATTACAGATGCAAATTCTGGTGTCAAATTCCTGCTTTTTAAAACCGTGATTGGAGAGGTTATAAATGTCAGGAAGCAGGATTTCTCTCCTGTTTCACAGTACCAAAAAGTTTCTTGATTTGCAGTTGTGGGTTTTATTATTGTGGGGTTATAGGACAGGGGAGACACAAGCCATCTCTGCTGTTTTGGCTTCAGTTTTATCGTCTCTGGAAAAGGCCTCCCGCGCTAACCAGATGGCGGCCAGTGTGGTGTGCGTTTGACTGGCTTTTTATTTATTTTATTTATTTTTTTCCCCATCGGTCGCTCTCTACCATTTATATTAAAGACAGGCTGCCAGCATATTTACGTATTCCCATACACTCGCAGAGCCTGGCCTTTGAAGTTCTTGTCGTAATAGCTGTCTTTGGAGGAGTTTAGAGCTTTATATTCACATAAATCCTTATGATTTATGCAAGTATATGTTAGCCAGTCCTCTGTAGCTTACTGTATTTACTGCGTATGTACTAAAACAAGTACAGGTCCTGTATGTCGCTCAAGGGTCTTACAGCAGTGTCTTTTTAGGATTTGAACTGTCAACCTCCTGTTTATAAGCCCATTTTCTTAACCACTGTACTAAACAAGGGTGAAATGTTCCCTAACCTAACTGCTTGGCTTTTGTAATTCTCCATCGGAAGTTAAATTGTAACAATTAAATGGTGAAATAAATGGTAAATATGACTGTTTAGCACCACAACGTCTTAGCAGACATATTTTGAGTACTGAGCTTTTCCCCCAACATATAACTTAAACACTACTCACCCCCCCCCCATTGTGTTTTACAGAATTTTTCCCACAATCTCATAGCTGTAAGGACCCGCACGCATACGCAGTTACACAAGACCTATTTTACCGAAAAGCAGCCGGGCAGCAGGAACACGGTCATCTCAGGCTCATTCCGTTGCCGTAAACGAACCCTTGAACATAACAGCAGACGACTGAAGGTCCCATTGCGTGTCGTTAGTGATGCAACGCGGTTCCCACGCAGAGAAAGGCGCTCCTCATTTCCCTTTTGTTCGTACTGTGTTTTTGAGCAGACCTTAACGAGCTTTATTTACTTTCATCAATATTCTGTTTGCTCGAGGTTTCGCTTGGCTCGCCGAGGTATACTTTTGCTCTTTTTCAGTTCCACGCTACCATTCTAAGCATCGCAAATTGCTAAAAGTTTACTGCTGTATTTTTTTTTTCCCCCATGAGTTGATTGTTTGAAATCACGTAAGATTTCTTTTTCTAAGAAAGTAAACATTATTTGTGTGGAGAAATTAAGAAAAAGAGAACAAAATAGAAGCATGTTGAATTTATTAGAGGTCATCGAGAAGATATTAGATGTTGTAAAGAAACTGATGAATCGTCCATGAGATGCTTGCGTTTGGGGCAGTTAAGGCAATGCAGGAAATGGTGTCATCCTGGTTTAATAAACCCCATGACCCTTTCCAGGGTAAGCAGTTGGAAGATGGATGGATGGTCTAATAAATGCCAACGGTCTGAATACAGATGCATCATTACATTTATTATTTTTTTTATTATAATGAACATATAATATTCATATTTATATATTTTTTTCATGGACCGGTTGGTAAATAGACAAAACACTTCAGTCATGGAAATCATATTGCGTAAGATCTGTTTAGCAAAGCAGTCTAATTTCCTGTTGCACTGTCCAGTCACCCTGTTTGTTGTAGTTACCTCCATCCCCAAAGTAAACTCCTTTGTCTTGGGAGTGGTGCAGACAAACGCACTTTCTCCAGAATGCTTGCTTTGTGTTGCTGAGAGGAGAGAGCAGCTCTGGGAGCCCAGTCGGTGCCCCATAGGTGCCCAGTCGGTGCCCCATAGGTGCCCAGTCGGTGCCCCATAGGTGCCCAGTCGGTGCCCCATAGGAGCCCAGTCGGTGCCCCATTGGTGCCCAGTCGGTGCCCCATAGGTGCCCCGGCCGTCAGATGGAGCTCCTGCTGAGCTGTGGTGGCAGGTGGCCCCCCGCCCCCCCCCCCAGGCTTCTTCACCCGCCCCCATGGAGGGAGAGCCAGCTTAGCATTCTGCGGCTCTCCTCTCCACGGAAGACTGAGCCCGGCCAGACGGGGATCAACCGGGGGGGGGTGGTTCCCCGCCGCGAGGCGTGGCCTACTCGGTCCCAGGTGACGCGTGCTGACATCGCTAACTTAGCGTGACTGTTACAGGGCTGCATCTCGTGAGCGATAGTGATCACAAACTCTGGTGACATCCACATCATTAATTATGTAACAACTCAAAGCGACACGACAGTTTTCAGAGCCTGATTTATTGTCCGGGACTCGGCTTCCTGCTTAACGGGGGTTGGCGGGGGTGGGGGGGATGTTAAGACCTCTGACCCCTGCGAGTGAGCGGACCAGCCAATGGGTGTGATCGGCCTAACTTCACCGAGTCGCCACCGGGCAGGAAAAGCATGTCCGCAGTATGTACACGGTATTTTCTAGCAAAGCCGCGATTTGGCATTTGGGATCTCCTCGGGCTTTTTTTTCTGGCTTATTTTGGTCTTTTAGGGTCTTATAAAGGAAGGATCAGGTAGCACATCCATTCATTTGTCTTTGTGCACCATTAACAGTTTATAAACAAATCCACTCATTTGTCTTTGTGCACCATTAACAGTATATAAACAAATCCAAAAAATGTGCAAGCATGATTTTCTGAGCCCTCAGGGATCTGCTGGATGTTTTGTCAGTGTGTTGGGATGTTTTTTCCTTTCCACTTGCCTGTTGTGTTTCATCATTGAAATCGGTCCTTCCCAACCATCCTAACGACCGTAAAAGTATCTTCACAAGTCGGCCCCCTTTTTCATCAGATTTTGTGCTGTCGAGCGGAGACCAAAGTTGCGGGATTTGGACGCGTCTTTATCCGAAGTCTCCCCACGCTGGTGGCTTCTTGCCTTGATTAATATATGATTATAGCGGAACATTGAGACGCACAGGATGAAATAATGATGATTCTTCCACTTTAGCGTTTGAACTTCCCCTTTGTAGCTGATGCGACCTGTGCTCGCTCAACAGACTGCAAGGCGCACAAAGTTTTTAATTGGCACATGGAGGGAGCAAAAAAAAAATATCAATATTAATTAAGTTAATGGGGCTCTCCCCTGTTTAAGACGGGGCCTTTACATGGGTGGGGCTGCGTTACACGCCGGCCGTCTTGTTGGGAGCCGCGATCCCCGGACACGAGGGCTTGTAGGTTGACAGCGCGCTATGACGAAGAGAGAGTCCCACTACTGAGCCCCACGCGCCGACAGCCGGCTCGCGCGTGCCGCTCGGGGAGTACGACCCGCGAATATTAACAAGCGCGGAGCCCAGGGTCCCCGGAGGTCAGGGAGCAAGTCAATCATTCTCGCCGTCGCCTTGGCGAGGGGACCCAAATTAGCCGGAGAGGCTCAGCTGCCGGCAGAGCAGGCTGAGCGGCTGTCAGGGGCGGGAGCGTGTGGCGCTAATGAGCCAGATGAACAGTGCAAAAGCTCCCAAATAAAAACAGGCCGGCTGACATTTTTCATCTGTCAAAGCGGGAGATGCGCACTCCTTGTTTAACTCTCTGCAACGCGTGTGTGCGTCTGTCTGTCTGTCTGTCTGTCTGTCTGTCTTTGTATATCTCTTTGTCTGTCTGTCTATGTCTGTCTCTGTGTCTGTGTATTTATGTGTCTGTCTTTGTGTGTCTGTCTGTCTTTGTGTGTCTCTGTGTGTCAGTTTCTATGTTTGTGTGTGTGTGTGCCTGTTTGTCTTTGTGTGTCTGTTTGTCTGTCTTTGTGTGTCTCTGTGTGTCAGTTTCTATGTTTGTGTGTGTGTGTGCCTGTTTGTCTGTCTTTGTGTGTGCCTGTTTGTCTGTCCTTTTGTGTGCCTGTTTGTCTGTCTTTGTGTGTGCCTGTTTGTCTGTCTTTGTGTGT
>JAODLC010000036.1:15914005-15928752 GCA_026781145.1 Hippopotamyrus pictus | reverse complement strand
GGAGTATGTGTGGTCTTTAGCTTTCCCTCTGCAGTATGGATTATGTGTGGTCTTTAGCTTTCCCTCTGCAGTATGGATTATGTGTGGTCTTTAGCTTTCCCTCTGCAGTATGGAGTATGTGTGGTCTTTAGCTTTCCCTCTGCAGTATGGAGTATGTGTGGTCTTTAGCTTTCCCTCTGCAGTATGGATTATGTGTGGACTTTAGCTTTCCCTCTGCAGTATGGATAATGTGTGGTCTTTAGCTTTCCCTCTGCAGTATGGATAATGTGTGGTCTTTAGCTTTCCCTCTGCAGTAAGGATAATGTGTGGTCTTTAGCTTTCCCTCTGCAGTAAGGATAATGTGTGGTCTTTAGCTTTCCCTCTGCAGTATGGATAATGTGTGGTCTTTAGCTTTACCTCTGCAGTATGGATAATGTGTGGTCTTTAGCTTTACCTCTGCAGTATGGATTATGTGTGGTCTGGCTCAAACTGGTAGCATTGCTGGTGGATGTTCCTAAAAAAACTAAAAATCCATCCATCCATCCATCCATCCATCCATCCATCCATCCATCCATCCATCCATCCATCCATCCATCCATCCATCTTCCAACCACTTATCTAATGGAACATCATGGGGAGGTCTTGCTCAAACTACCTCAGTCAAGCATTTATAACATTTATTTTCTATTGAATGCATGTTGTCCCTTTTACTTACACGGTGAAGGTGTGTTAAACTATCAGAATTCTAAAGAAAGGTTGCTTTGGAAAAATGAAAGGTGCCTTTTGGTCAGAATAAGGCTTTTAATTTAAAAACGGCACCTATGTTTAAATCAGCTTTAGAGGCCTGATTATCATCAATAACAATTAAGCAGTGTAGGATGGTTAATTTTTCCCTTCCGTTTTGTATGGTCTTTCTTCTTGCTCAGCCAGCCAGGGAGAGCTCTACTGTCGGCTGCATTTGAGAGGCCTCCAAACTACAGTTTTGGTGTAAACAACGCCTCAGAAAGATGGCAAAAATGTCAGCTGCTGATCTTTGTTGTGTCATTTAACGTCTCCCCGGATTATCCCCTCCCATCCCCTCCCATTTAAACCCTGTCCGCCAAATGCATGAATATTTCACATTTCTGCATCTTCATTGCCTGTTCTCCTTGGCTAATTTTTCCAGACTGCCTGCATTTGCATTTCACATGCCGGGCTGATTAGGGGGTGCTGAGCGCAGCGTTGTGGCGGCAGGGGCTAGGCAGGTGGTTTCCATGGTGACCCCGTCCTGGATTTTTAATGATGATGCCACTCGTAGCGGGTATAAATCGGGCTCCTCGCAGTGTTGTCCCAGCCAGCCTCGCTCCCCCTCCTCTAACTGTGGATTTTTAAGGGTTCCAGAGTCCGAAAGGCGTAGTGAAGAATATCCAGTCGACATGGAAATCATCAACCGATTACCCAGATTTATAAATTACAATTAAAACTATGCAAAATGCAGGTCATAAAGAGGAACAGAAAGAAATTCTTTAATATGCATTTAATTTTTCATTACTTAATTGAGAAACTGTCATTTTTTTGCAAAATGCCTGAACTGACTAAGTATCTTATCTTCTCCTTTAAATTCCATGTCAGCTAAGGAAACTGGTGGACATGTGTATCAACCCGGACCCAGAGAAGAGGCCGGACATCACCTATGTGTACGACATTGCCAAGAGGATGCTGGACATGAGGCTCACTACCTAGGACCGCAAAACGGGGGGGGGCGGGGGGGGGCAGTTCTAGAGCGTTTCTATAGCACAGTGTACTCATAGTGTTTTTTGAATGTAACCAATGAACTTAAAGGAGTAAAAATTGCAACCAAAAGTTTCACAGGGAGGTAAAAATATGACACACATATTGCAAGTTCTCATAATTTTTCCTTGTGAAAAGCAGAAGGTGTGCATTCTATAAAATTAAGATTAATAGCTGGATTATTGCTGTTCTCTCATGCAGAAGCACTGGCTGTTTTCAGGCATGTTCCCCATAGTCATAGTTTATAAGGTTTTGATAAGGCGTCAGTGGTTTCTGATTTATTATTGTACTGTTTTAGACATATGCGTGAATGTGTGTGTGGATCTGTCCCCGCAGACCATCACGTTCTTGTTCTGTGAAGTGTTGCTTTTGCTCATTCTGCCGGATCTCACTCAGGAGAGCGAACACTTTGAGGGCAGTGGAGGAAGGCTTGTTCCGCCTTTGTTACGCTCTCGGAGGCCACAAGCGAAGAATCTGCTTCTAAGACATTTTCATGTGCATTCACTCCCCCAGTACAGTTCATCAGCTCTTGGTCTATCTGGCCGCAAGTTTCTCCACCTTTCAAGTGCAATTGGACCCGGAGACCCAGTTTAGACTAGACCTGAAAGAGCACCAGAGAAAATGTTTAAACCAAAACGACTGCAAGTTTAGATGAACCTGATGATGTCGACCATAATATGAGTTATTTTATCTGTCAGTCTTGTTAACTTATACAAGTAACTTATAAGTAATATTGTTTTTAGATTATTGCACGTATATAATATACAAGCAAATGTACGTACCGTGAACATTGGTAGAATATGTCAAAATTAAGAGACTGTTCTGGACATGGCTGCTTTTCTGTCAGTGTCCTTTATAGCCAAAGGCTATACATATTTCATATGTCAGATAAAGCAAGACTCGTGGAGCAGTGACCCGACACACACACACACACACACACACACACACACACACATATACATAATATTTCTTGTTGCTTTAATACGATGTTGGTCATCCGTTGCTTGACTCTGTCATTAGGTAAACAGGGAATCAGTTCAACAATAGATGTGAGATGTTGCATCACGGTACGTTTTTATTGTCTAGTCTCTGTCTAGTACTTGTATCCTGATCATCCTATTTCTGAATCATTCTCAAATCTCTATACTCTATCAAGTACAATTCGTTGGCTAGTCATGATAAGTCTTGTATGTGTATTAATCGCTTTACAGTAAGTATTTTGCAGGTAAATCGATGCATTGATAACCTGCCTTGAAAATGACTAACAGCAATTTCTGCAAAGTGCCTTGAACTATTTATCATTGATGTTGTAATTATAGCACTTGTATCATGATTATTTAGTGTATTACATCAGAGAGCGGTAGACAACAGTTGGTTTTCAGATGTATTCAAGTGTTTATTGCAATGAATGGATGTACCATATTGTTTCGTGAACAAGTTTTGTTTTGGATCCTGGTAAAATTGCCTCCCGGTTGTTTGGGTACCACACTTTGCATAATACAATTTATGTAAAATCTCTCAATCCATAGACAGCAACCAGATTTTAAATGCTAGATGAAACCAATATTTAATGAATCTCAGAACTGAAATGTCTAATGAATCTCAGAACTGAAATGTTTAATGAATCTCAGAACTGAAATGTTTAATGAATCTCAGAACTGAAATGTTTCCGATTCTTCCGTCTTTTTTTTTTTTTTTTTGCACCAAATAAATGTACAGGTTATCGAAAGCCTACATAAATTTTCTTTGCAAATTACACCAAGGCATGACAACTGTTTCCCCTCCTCTTAGCATTCTGTACTTACTTTGAAGCACAAAAGGCTAGTTATTTATTTGTTTCAGCCTTCATGTTAGATTGTTTTATGGTTTTCCCTGATACACTTTTCCATGCGGTTTAAATAATAAAAATTTTACCGACTTATTTCCATTGTGCATACTATTCCAGGTGATTTTCCAGCTGTCCCCGCGTTATTTGCTGTAAAGGCTAAGTCACCCCAACATAGAGAACAGCTGTTATTGGAAATCATTTTCATACCCATCCATTAATTCCTGCCGTAACATTCCACTCCTATGTCCATGTACGTTAACTGGTTCACAGACACAGAAGTCCATCTAGTGGCAAAGTCATCACATTACACTTGGTACCTGAAGAGAGACCTACTGTAGTGTAACATATTTGATTGTGGAGGGACATTATCCTGTGCTTTCAGCAGTTCACTTTCAGCTTTCAGCTGTTTTACACTCCATATTTGTCCACTGCTGTTAATAGATGGTATTTGGTGAGTGTGTTCTAATTGTTACATTTTAGAGTACACTTCCAGATTTACCCATATATTTCCAGATTTATGTTTAGATTCTATTTTCATTTCCCTGTATATGTAAACTTTATTTTTTTTTAACCTGTTTTCTAGTGACATCTTTCTTGTTTTGTTATGAACATAAACAAGATCTAGCATTTCTTTTCACACTTCCCCCAGTAGAAACGAGAAAAAAAGAATCCCAGGAGTTTCAAAAACAAAAAAAAAAAAATCTTTTGTGCTCAAAGGTTTGTCTCTTGGAGCGGGAGATATCAAGAGCATTCTTACACTGAAAGAGCTTGTGGTGCACGAAGTGACTTCAAACATATTAGTTTTGGTGTCAAGAAAAAGTATCAAGGGATGGCCTTAACATCCTGTATGTATTCGGCATGTTTATTTTTTCAATCTGGTTGTTATTAGAGGAAAGTCCTAAATGGAAACCTAAAAGAAACACAATTCAACTTGTCATGTTCAGTATATGCAAGCACAATAATAGCTATGTTAGCGTGCCTCCTCGACGGTTCTTCCTGGGTCTGTCTTGGTGCTCTTCTGAACCTGGTTTGGTGACCGACTCGACAGATGAACATACGTGGGCCTTCAGATGAAATGCCTTTGTCGTCCATCTAAGCGGGAAGCTGAGCTACCATGTCTCTGAGCTCGTGTGACACGGTGACACGTGTACAGCCTGCCTCTCAGACCTCGCTAGCAGTGGCTGACTGGCTGAGTAAGGGTTCCTGGAGAGCTCGGAGACATATGGAGGCCGAGCGTAAGACAAAATGAGGCATTACCCCCGTTTAAGCGGCGGGGTCTTCGCCTTGACGGTGGTGGGAGCTGATCAGGTCACTCAGTTTGTGTCAGGAAGTGAGGGTAGCCCTTTTCTGTAGCGTCTTCACTAAGGAGAGTCAAGTGGACGTCGGAGGTAGACCTCAAATATAAAAATCTCACTTTGACATTCCTACTGTACTTCCTGTCTTTTTTTCCTGTTTTTGCACAAAGCAGCCAGCCTTTCTGCTTTACAAGTTATACTGGCTGGTTTGCATTACACATAAAAGACAAGGGTGACAGAAAAGGAACTAAGTTTCATCTGAATTTCACCTTAATTGAAAGTTACCATTTTGTTTGGCTAAATAACTTGAGTACTGATTTGACCTATGTATAATATAGATACATTACTGTATGGAGTTACTTTTATTATTACCGTATAATAATAATTATTTTCTACTGTATTGTTTTGTTTTCTGACTAATCTACAAGTTCGACTTAAAGACTGACTTATGGTTCAGGTCTCATCCTTTACCTGGGGACTGCCTGTATAGCTATTTCAGTTTAAAAACACACTGCAAGTATGTAAACTTATACAAAAATATTTTTTCCAGATTGGTCACACCTTTACAGCCCCCCCTCCTTCTAAGTTTACCTCTGATAGGTTCTGAAATTCAGGGCCTCAGAACTTTCTTATGAAACTGGTGCGCTCTGAACTACACGCAGACACCCTTTGCTAAGTTCATCTCGAGAGCAGCAAGGGTGGTGTCTTCCTGGGGGCGCAAATGAACATGTGAAGCTCACTAAAGGATGTGGTGTTTCGCGAGTCGCTTGCTGGCCGTCCTATAAAGAAGAACCAGCTGTTACCCTGTTTGTGTTTAACTATATGTCTATACATGTGAATGTATGCTGAACTGAAACTAGATTAAATGTCACATATAGTGCAACTTAATGCTATTGTTAAGATACTTAAGTACAATAAAGGTCCATTAACTGTCATGTTCATTATTGTGTCTGGTTACTGTTCACCGGGGATTGACATCAATGAACAAATTCTCCGCAAACTGAAAGGGTAGAAGTCAGGCTAATATTTTTCTGCTGGATGTTTGCGGACGAGCGCCGCTGGAACGCGACGGCGAGACTTGTGCTGGCGGCTGACGAGTGTTAAGGTGAAGGCGGTGGGATTTGTGAGACGGCTCCGTTTGGCGGAAGTGAGACTACAAAGCAGCGTGACCCGCAAAATCAAGAGGAAGCAACGCTCGCTGACGTCCGTCGTAAATGACAGGCACGGCACGGCACTTGTCAGATATCACAGCAGAAATCGGAGGCACTCGATCTGAGCGGAAGTGCACCCTGCGATTGAAACTGGGTGCAGCCAGAAAGACGTCATTTTTAAGGCCTAATTCTTAAAAAATGTGTGAAGAAATGCTCGTTTTCTAACTTTTCTGCAAGTTCTTCTGAATATTTATACCCTAGCTTTAATTTACGGCCACTGACTTCGTGTTCTCAGATGTAAACAGTATCCCAAAACTTATAAGGCTGCAGAGTAGCTTAGCAACAGGATTTTGATAACCAGTTTCGAAGCAATCTGTTCAACTGAGAATTTCACATAAATTAATCAGTATGAGAGATTAGTCTCTGTTAAATATTGAAGTCCACCTTTTCCTGAGTATGTAGATATTTGTCGTAGCCTTACAAGTTCACATTTCATTCATTTAACCATCTACCGTATGTAGGAAGATGTGCATGAGCAATATCATACAAATTTAACGCAACTGCAATTTACATTGGAGCAGCTTGTTTGTGTCATTCTCCCCAAAGAAAAGGAGTTTGTTCTGATTAGTTTACAGTTTACTTAGAGCACGAAGCTCCTTTGGATGTGGATGATGACATCCTGCCATCTCGTGTTGTTTACCCCTGTGGGGTTACCGCGGCGATGGCAGCGAGAGAGCGTCGTTCCCGTGACCCCGAGGCAGAGCAGCATCACCCGGTTATCCGTCCCAAGGGGTCCCGGCGGAGGCGCGATCGACGACGCCCCCTCCAGGCTGTCCCGCGGTGCGCGGCGGAGATGACAGGAGCTGCGGCAGCTCGGGGAGGACTGACCCCTGGCTCGGAGGAGGTGGGATCGCGATGGGAGCCCCCCACCCCGTGCCTGCCGATCACAGGAAGTGCGGTGGATGTAGCGCCGGGGGGGGGGGGGGTGGCGTTAAAGCTGCTTATTAGCCGCTTGCCGCTGTTTGCTTGCGAGTTCTGAGTGCATCCTTTCTTGCCTTGTCTGTCGTCTTCTCTTTGTCTTTGTCATTTGCACCGAGACGACAGATTTGAATTCGGTGTGTGAGGGTTTTTTTTTTTTCTTTTCTCCCCCTCCCTTCTCGTAATTAACTGAAATCTCTCAGTGCCGAGACAGAAAAGTGCAATTTGAACTTGTTAAAAAAAATATTGCTTTTCCCTGCTATCATTATGCCCCCCCCCCCCCCCCCCGAAGATGCTTTTCCGCAAAGATCAAAATCGACTTCACCCACCAGAACTTGCTCACAAAGTTAAGCTTCTTCCTAAACCGTGGACAATATGACAGTTATATAAGCAGTTGCATCATTGTAACTAGGTATTGCTAACAAGATAAAGAAGGCAACTTCCCAAAGTTGTGACAACAACTGGTCCTTTGTTGGTTTTTTTTTTTTACTCCTTTTTCCAGCGGTACGTACGTCTCTGATAGCTTGTTAGCGCTAATGCAGATTGATACGCGATCGGCGTTCAGGCCAAGCTGCGGAAACGAGCCCGCTGGCCGGACGACGGTTTGCTGTCAGGGAGACAACGGAAAAAATTCATACTTGAGGCGGGGGGCTCGCCTGTATGGCTGGGTGATCGCGGGTGGTGGCGTCGGGCGAGTCGTGAGTGGACGGGGAGCCGCAGAAATGGGTCTGAGTGGGAACGCGGCCGGCCGCGGAAGGGGATGGTTAGCGAACGCGACGCCGGCGGCACCCAGGGTCACCGCGCCTCTCTTTTCAGCCCCATTAATGTCGGAGTACAGCACAGAGCCTCATTCATTATTCATGGGCCGACAGGCAGAGGCCACCACAAGGCCCGATAAATTCCCGCTAAAGTGACAATGAGTGACAGAGCCGAAGGTTTTTAACGGCCTTCCTTTCCCCCGGACGAGCGCCGGCGAGGAAGCCAAAGGTCCGGGCTGATCCTCCGCTAATGACCGCCGTGATGTATGTGCGGCGGCGAGGGCACTGACAAGCGGCCCGCCCCGCACCGCTCCGCGGGCCCGAGCTGGGGAGAGCCGGCCGTGGGAGGCCCGCCAGACAGGCCGGCGGGAGGAAGGGGTCCGGGAAACTCTTCATTAGCTGGGACGCGTGGGGTTAACCCCGGGGTTGAACCAGCTCACGGCCGGGAAGGTCAGAGAGGGACTTCTTACTCAGCTGTGTTTCGCCTCCAGACGCCTCCTCAGAAAAACAAGAGAAAAAGAGCAAAAAAAAAGCTACAAGTATGTAAGGCTTTGTCTGTGGCTTTTTTTCTGGATGGAAAAGCCAATTTGCTCATAGATTTATCGCGAATCTTACACCTGCGTATTTTCGTTGACATTCGGCGGCATTACCATCCGGCTGTATCTCCAGCTACGCCAATCAGGCATATATCTCTTTCTAATTGGCTCGTCATGTTACTGGAGCCCGTTGCGGTTCTTAAATGGATGACCTCAGCTTAAAAGGGCTGGAATTAAGCCGGGTTCCTGTTCCTCTTGGACCACCCGCCATTCTCCCGTTTGAAATGCAACAAATTTTTCTTTCGTAACTGAACGATTCGGACACCGTGCCGCATGATCCGTTTGGCCCGGCCAGAAAGAGGCCCCCCCCCCCCAGTCCTGCTGTGTTTTCAGCACGGTGAGAAGCGAGTGTTATTCTGACCTTAAGCGGTCGGTGTTTTGAATGTAACCGAAGGAGGTGATTATGATTTGTTTTCCCAGGGATTGGTCAGGAAACGGGAACACAAGACCGCCAGCTCAATTTCTGCTTTTGTAGACTATCAGTACATTATGAACTTGTAAAATTCGCCACTTAGGGACAGGAGGAAGGTTGTGGATATCAAAGGTGTGCTCAAGTCAGCCGGGGGGGGCATCCCATCTCCTGTGCCTAAGTCGCGATCAGAGATCAGTGGCATGTTAACATGGTCGGAGGCCCCCTTATATTTCCGTGGGAGGGGGTTGATGTGGGTGGCTGAAGTTGTCATCTGCGGAGGGGGGCAAGGTGGCGGAGATGGTAGAAGTTGTCTATTGGGGATGTGTGTGTGTTTGTGGGGGGGGGCAATGATAAATTTAGTTACATTTTCCTTACTTGCGGCCCCTTTTCAGTGGAGGCTCCTGCATTTAAACCACTCCTGCTGATTAGAATATAAGAATATATATTACTGTCTGTCCCGTCACTTCAGAGACCAGTATAGTCCCAGATGTTGTCCTTCCCAAAATCCAACATCCTGTTCCAGTCCCACGTGTTTCTACTGGGCCGGAGCCCCAATCATTTATCCTTCCTTTTCCCACCCCACTCCATCCTTCCATCACGTTAAAAAATCTTGCTCTAAACTGTTTATTAAATTAAATTGAAATTTATCAACAAGTGTTGTGGCTGAAAAATTAGTCTTTATTTCAGTCGATTGTACTGCTTCCCATCTTTTCAGAACCGCTCTGCGATTGGACAGGCCTGGACACTGAACCAGCGACTGAGGCGGCCGGAAAGCTTCGCCTGCCTGTTTCTTTGCAGTCGCTCGTACGCCAGCCTATACAGTATGTTAAGTGCAGAAGTGTGAGCTATGAATAATGAATGTCAGAAGAAGTCAGTGTGGCAGCCTTTGGGAAAGCTCAAAGCCACCATTAGGCTCGGGTCTGATTAGGTGCTGGCAGCTTCACTCGCGGACCTCTGCTCTCACGTCTGACCAGCAGAGCCTTTTAACGAGATTCCGCAGGACAGCCGGAGAAGTCGAGGCGGTCTCCGCGTGACCTTTCATATCAGCTGCTCAGTTTGGGTCCCGCCACCGTCAGACTTCCTCGCGCCTCGCCAACATCGCCGTGCCATTATCTCCCTGTCGTTATTGACACGGTGATTCCTTCCCTTATCAAGTCCCATGGCTGTGGCTGCTGATTTATTAAAACTTTTGTTTATTCCCAGAATTCTTACTTAGAAATTGTTACACACAGGAGAAAGGAGAACTGAGAACCTTCCTGTGTGGTGGATGGGCAACATCTCACAGGATGGACTTATAGTACCGAGGTCCCTTATTAGTGATAGGTCACTTAACTGCCTCTCAGATTTATAAATAGGTCTTCAAATCATATTTTCATCATCCCAAATACATTGAAAGATGCTGAACTACATACCCTACATTTTTCCCCAACATTATAATTTATGTAATTATAAGCATAGTAGACTCAAAATATATGATGTTAATAACATCATTTTTTCAATTTCAGATGTTTCATTTTGTGTCATTTTGTGCAGCGTTAATGTACTGTGAACGTTAGGAGAAAAACGAATGTCTTGCGTGGGGGACTAGCCAATGTTTTTGTTTGTAAGTTAGGTGTTAAAAATGTTGCCTTTATAAAACATGCATAATTAATTAATAGTAATTTCTGAAGTTGAGCTATTGTTCTGTTTATATGTATGGTCAAATATTTGTCAAGTTGTTATACTGTTTGTTCAATAGGTATGAATTGTCAAACACTTAAATATCTTAAATATCTCACGTACATTATGCCTCTTCATATTGCCTGAATGTTCTTCTGTTGCCCTTCTGGTCCTTTAATGGTCTTACTAGGTTCTTGCTTTGTTATGTCATGTAGCTCCAGTTGCAGTGCTGCTTACACTTGTACCTGGACATTCGTCACACGCTCAGCCTGGCTGCACTTATGCACAGTCGACTCCTTGACAGCAAGTATGTTTGTAATGTGCTATAGCCTCACCTCTGTCTTGCTTTGGACAAAAGTTCCTGCTAAATACGTAAAATGTAAATTTACTGGTTGACTGGGGAACGTCTACCTGCTCTTCCTAGAGAACCTGCCCCGATATAGAGGCTGACCATACTGCAGCACTCAGTGACTTTGTGGAATGGAAGTGGGCAGAACTGATCTGATGTCATCGAACCGATCTTGACTTTGATTTGAACGAGTTTTGCGGACAGGATGACCCAGCTGGGATGAGTCTGAAAGCTTCTTGGCGTTGGGTCGAAAATAACCAATGGACTAGACCCAGATCCCTCCCCTTATCTAAGCAAGACTGGTCCAAAAGAAGCCTGACCCGAACCTCTGCGAGAAGAGGCCCGACCCGACCTCTGCGAGAAGAGGCCCGACCCGACCTCTGCGAAAAGAGACCCGACCTCTGCGAAAAGAGACCCGACCTCTGCGAAAAGACGCCCGACCCGACCTCTGCGAAAAGAAGCCCGACCTCTGCGAAAACAGACCCGACCTCTGCGAAAAGAGACCCGACCTCTGCGAAAAGAGGCCCGACCCGACCTCTGCGAAAAGAGGCCCGACCCGACCTCTGCAAAGGCTTCATCTGCTTATGTCTCGCCTTCCCCTTCGAACTGGAGGCTGAAACCACAACTGGTACTGCAGCTCCATGCTCTACCTGCTGACTTCTGCAGCGAATGCGATGGTGCTGCTTACTGCACAGCAAACTCAGGCCCCACCTATGCTCTGACTTCTGCAGCGAATGCGATGGTGCTGCTTACTGCACAGCAAACTCAGGCCCCGCCTATGCTCTGACTTCTGCAGCGAATGTGATGGTTCTGCTTACTGCACAGCAAACTCAGGCCCCGCCTATGCTCTGACTTCTGCAGAGAATGTGATGGTTCTGCTTACTGCACAGCAAACTCAGGCCCCACCTATGCTCTGACTTCTGCAGCGAATGCGATGGTTCTGCTTACTGCACAGCAAACTCAGGCCCCACCTATGCTCTGCTGATGTCATCGAAGCTCGGCTAGATTCCTCGCTCTTTGCGTATTCACACAGATACAGTAAATGCTCTTGATAAACCAGCCTCTTAAAACTAGGATTTGGTATTTACAGACGCAGCTTGGTTTTCATTCTTCCTGATCAATGAACACGCATGTCTAAACAGCTGGTATGAACATTGTACAGGTCATTTTCATTTTACCACATTATTTCTCCCTCTCTGGTCTCTCTCTCTCTCTGGTCTGGAATCTTAATTATCAAAAGCTGTACCTGAGTCTTCATAAGAATTAAGCACTGGTTGATTTTCTGACTTCATAAAAGTATTAATTTCATTCAAATCTGAGCCATTAGTGCTGTATCTTCATCATCACCATCATTATCATTATTATTATTATTATTATTATTATTATTAGCTTCTGGAGGGATTAAATTCAGACACAATATTCAGTATTTATCTTTAAGTAATACTTATTAAACATGAGAAACTGGTGAAAAAAGATCTTCTGTAATTCCAGGTGAGTTTAGAGAGTAACAGCGGTTTGATCATCCCTCACACGGAGGCCTTAAAACCTAGAATGGTTACGATGTTCGGCTGATTGTGACTGTGACGACTGCAACCAAAGTAAGTACCAAACTTGTAAACTTGAGGTTCTGCCAGTTCTCGCTCCCGCAGCACTGCCTGTGGCTGTCAATGAGCGATGAGTCAAATGTACATTTCACCTCCAGTGCCGAGTGAAACATGCAATGCCGTGTACAATAAAAGGAAAAAAATACTGGCGGGTAACGAATACAGCGAAGATAAGACTGAAAACAGGAGAATGGAGTAGGGAGACACTGCCACCCTGTGGATCGCTGTGACATTGCTCCTTCCTTAGACGCAGGAGTAATAACGCACAATCACCTATCTAAATCGTCAGGAATGTGGATCATTTAAAACTCGTTTTTACCACAGTAAATGTAGAAAACATTATATAATTCAGTACAAACTGAATAAGCTTTTCATTTTAATTGTGCCACCAACATGTAATGTCTATTCACTTCTAAAGGGATGAGTTAGGTATAGCGTTGCCCTTTTTATAAAAATGTTTCAAAACTGTGTGCAGTTACACCTATATGATAACTGGCTGATGGGATACTGTCCTGAAGCACAACAATGATGCTGGATGCTGTTTAAGCAATGATGTACGCCATTTTAATAAAATATAACAACCCTTTTATAAAATGACCACAGTTATACCTAACTCATCTAACAAAATTTTTCAAATAAAATTAAACCTCTATAAGAAACTATATAAACCTATGACAAAATAATAAAAAAGAAACAAAAATATATCTGGTCATACATGAATTAGGTCATTCTTTTTGATATCAGAAAGTGAGCAGCACAGAAGTAAAATGGTCGTCTTCTTTCCCAAGGTTCACATGGTGCTGGTGATGTGTTGAAAGATGTTTTTTTTTTTTTTTATGTTCTTGCATGACTTCAGTTTTTCATGCAAATCACTCACCAATGATAAATTTAGCACTTCCTCTATTTCATGCTTTTTCAAGACAGTTTTTTTGCAGAGTAAGTAATACATTTTGCCACAGCGTCTAATAATCTGATAAATAACAAGGAAAATGTTAAAATCTACTTAATGATGATAAAGGGGTGGGATTTTCTTCATATATAAAAAAACCCCGAATAATTTACATTCTTTCTGTCTCCACCTCGCCATACATCATCCAGGAAGAGCAGCCCCGAGCCACACCCACAATTCCGTGAGGTATAAAACACTGCAGGCAAAAATAGAGCATTATCACATAGGCTAACAGCCAGCCTGCTCACAGCATTGTGATAGAGAGTAATTTATAGCTTCCAGCTTACTCACACTATGCATCTCATGCTTATTGTAAATATCCAAGCAGTAAAAAGGTTAATGATACAACAAAAACGCTTTAGGTATAAGATGCAACTTATTAAGAGCAATTACATGCTTATTAAGATGAACAAATGATCCATAACCCTTATCATATCCTATGCTGCGTCATGGGGGGGGCTAGCACCCCAGGGAATATCCCAGGATGGGGCGGCAATGCATCGCAGACACAGATGAATTTGTTGATCTCAACTACACCTTGTTTGGCTAATCAATACCTCATGAACATTAATTAATTAATTGATTGATTGATTGATTGATTCATTAATTGAATTAATTAATTGAGCTGGAAATTTAACGGATACATTGAATGGCTGGGGATCCCAGAAGTCTGGGGAGCAGCGCTGTGGTCCTCTATCTTTATAATTGTATTATTATTATTATTTTTTTTTTTTAATTATTATTATACTAAGCCGGCCATTGCAAAGGAACTGGGTCTCAACCAGAGACCTAAGTATTACTTTATGTTAAAAATCTTCTCAGAATGTGCACAGTTCCTAAGAGCACCATCTTCTGTAGCTCCTTAGCACAAGGCGTCCTGGAGAGAAGCCCCAGGTCACCGAATCCCTTCCTTAGGGGCCCCAGTGCTCCAGTGACAACTGGCACTATTTTTATTTTTGTGGCCCACATTCGATTTGATTCTATGGCCCGATCTCTGTATTTGCCAACCTTCTCTGTTTCTTTTGTTAGAAGATTAGGGCCATCTGGGATCACAACATCAATTACGAGACATGTTTTTGTCTATTTGTCGCTAATACAGCTCTACCAGTGTTAGTGGCCACGTCCCACATAACTGTGATCGAGGCACCGGTGTTTGTGACTGCTTGTGGGTCGTGGTCAAGCCAGCGCTCAGGCAGCAAACACACACAGGCAGGATCCTTGCAGATCGCCCAGTGCAGATAACTCGCCATTTTGTTGTACCTATGACGGTCAGAGGCGCATCTTGTCAACAGGCAGGGCAAGCAGCTGCTTGGGGCCCCCAAGCCACTAGATTACAAACTTCAAAATGGTTTCATATTTTAAAGTCCATTAACTTGTTGAAAATGGTAACTTGTGAAATAAAAAAAGTTTACTGTTCAC
>JAODLC010000036.1:15901592-15913905 GCA_026781145.1 Hippopotamyrus pictus | reverse complement strand
AAAAACTGGTTAGAGGGGGGGCCCCCAGTGAATTTTTGCTTGGGGCCCCAACAGACCCTAGGATCGCCTCTGATGACGGTATTACACTGGGCAACCAGCCACAGTGTGGTTTACATACTCGTCAAATTGACGGCATACTCCGCATTTACTATCGACATCCATCTTAAGAATGGCTTTTTGCTGGAGCAGAGTATTCAGTGTCTGATCTTGTGCTGCAAGCAATAAACTCTCAGTCTCTCTTTTTAGGCCTGAGTTTCGAAGCCATACCAGCTACCATGCTTCTTTATCTACATACTGTTAGTCAAGTAGTTTTACTATTATTATTATTATTATTATTATTATTATTATTTTATTATACTGTTTATTGGTAATATTTTTAATACTCTTATTGCCACCTAACTAGTTTTAAGCTTGATTTTCTTTTGCAGAGTATAGTATTTATTTGAATTTTTCTGATCTGCAGTCCCCCCCTGTCGTGTTCTTGTGTCCGATGCCGCCTGCTATAGGGTTAGTGTCAGAGTGGCATTAAACAAGGTGACCTTCACCAAGATAAGTGGGTTGGAAGACGGATGAAATCCTGTACATTTTCCCACCCCACTATCTCTCACTAGGTGCTTCTGTTGCACAGCAAACATGCATAAACTGATAAGAAATCAGTTATGCCATTTATTCCTTGATGCATTTGTCTGAGGAAATGCCCCAAATTGATATACTTTATGGGCTCTTTGTCCTGCTATACTTTGAGAACGCTTTATGAATTGGGTTTGAACTCTGTCACATGATTTCTCCAAATCGAATGGAAATGGCAAATAAATAAATGGCACCTTGCAGAAAGAGTCGAGTGGGTGAGTGTTAGTCTGCACCCGTTTGCTTTACAAAAATGTAGGCAGTTATTCATTGTAGTGTGTGTGTGTTTTTTTTTTAAGATCTGGGGCCACCCACACGTATCCGGTGTGTTAGTATTGTTACATTTGTGCTGAATGGAAAGAATGTTAAATATATATTTCTTGGACTGTTACAGTTCCAGTTTCTTTTGTGTTTGTTTTAATGTCCACAAACTGGTGTATCTGACTGTGCTGGTTGTATAACCTTAGAGTTTTGTAATCGGTTTGCAATAGTGATGAATATAATATTTAAGCCGGCGTTCCACAGTAGATTTTTAAAATCTTTCCGTACGTCAGATAGGTGCATTACAGCTGGCAAGTTATAATGTTTTCACGTTAGAGTGATGTCTATGTAGATTTTTGATGGCTGATCTTCTCATCAACCCTCCCCACAAACATAAATAGCTTTTCAGGATGTGGTACATGCAAAAGTGTTATGAACTAATATGAAATTCAGTTTTCAGGAGATTAAGTCCAAGATAAACACTGTCTTAAGGAAACTTTGTCTCAGCTGCAAAGTTACATGGTTTCCAGGCACTGCACACATGATAATGGACATAAGATTTGTCTGCTCTGTAGCAGAATTGCTAATGACTAAACAGAAGGTACAGGACAGATTACCACAATACAGCGGTCAAAACTTGACCAACCCCAATGCTGTGTAAGGTTTCGATTCTGACGCTTAGACCTTTGCATGAGTGAAGCTGATCTCAATGGGAGGGCCTCAGAACAGAATCAGAATTCTTTCAAAAATGCATTTCATTTGAACCACTCCCACCACCTACATACATTTTCCCTCAGGTACTGAAATGACTCAGCTTGGAAAGTCAATCTGCCCATGACAGGGGAATGAAAAAGTCAATAAGCTACACCGTAAGTAATACCAAAAGTATTTTTACATTCATCATGACACTTTTAACAATGAAAATCGGATAAGATCATCTCTGGAACTACTGGGGTTAAGGACCTTGCTGAAGGATATAACAGTAAAATCACACGGCCAACCCGGGGACTTGAATCAATGACCTTCTGAGCATAGACACAGCACGCAAACCCACTAAGCCATAGACCAGACATGTTATTTAATTCATTTAGCAGTTAGATTAATGGCATTTTCGTGTTAAAATGCTAACAGTACAAATGCAAATGAAATAATTTTAGCAGTTTGCCGTCACACAAATACATTATGATATTCTTCACATAACGCAATTAATTTGATGTATCGTCAATAAATATAATCTATGCGCGTCAAACCAAGGACACACGCACTTGAAAAGGTTTGTGTCAGCCTACGCTACAACAAGTTCTAAATTCTAAGCGTTAAAATAAGCTATCAAGTAGGTTGTTTCATTCCCTATAACTCATACCTGTGATATCAACCAAAAGTAGACTAAAGGCCCAACCGAAGTTTGCTTTTAGGAAGGTTAACTCGACTATCTTAAAGTTGCCTCATTAAGTTCAGTTGGAGTGGTTGGGTGATGCTAAGTACGAGTTCGACAGATGAGAAACGAGACGAACGGAACTGTGGCGCAGTTGAAATGCAGCTTCCTGCACAGAAGGCCTTACGTAAAGGGCTTTAGGTTAGATTTGCTTCTGCAAGTCAAGTAGCGAGACTTAGGGTTGGGGGAACATACAGGAAACTGTGCACTCTGATAAGAAAGGCAAGAAGACGTATGTCAAACTTACCATTTGCAGTCTTCAGCAAAAAAGAAGAAATATATGTATTAGTATATAAATATAATGTCTAAAAGTGATTTTTTTTTTTTTTGTGTTCAATAGGACGCATGGTGTGTCATTGGCTTGCTCTGATCTCCTGGACATGGCTGGACTTGCTGGCTTTCTAATCCTGTTGGCTGTTGTCCACTTGGGAAACAGTAAGTCGTTTAAAGAATATTGTCAAAGTATAATATTGATCTATAATGTATCCGATAGAAATTTGTTTGAAGTTTCTGAAACTCCAGTAATTCTCATTGGTGTGCCAATGTGACTTACGGATATGTAACATAAATTTGGCTATATGAAAGTAACAGAAACAGACAATTAATTGCATTGTATATTCATTTTCCTAACTAAGGGGTATGATATGGTAAGAGTTTTAATAAAGTCGTTATGACTGTATACTTGTTTTTTTGACAAAGTGTACAAAATTGCACAGGTTTCCTAATACAAAAAGATTTGTAAAAGAGCTATAAGATGTGAGGGGGAAGGAATTAAATTAATTCAATATTATATGTAGTTAACTTAGCTAATGCTTTACAACTTCCGCAAGTTTCAGTTTTGAGAAATTAATGGTAGACGTGCTTTGAATTTGAGACAATGAGCAAAAAGAGAAGTGTGCACATGTATAAAGTTTTGGGGCGAGCTCAGGGACAGCTAATACATTTCTAGTAAAGCACATATTCTCTGCTCATTAGCAGAGATTTCTCTACGCGCAAATTATGTTTGTCTACTACAAACTGCATTTACGAGACAGACAAAAACTCGGAGATTGCCGGATAAACTGGGTGTGTCATTCCATTGCTATTTTAATCTCGATTCTATTCTGACATGTCAGTCGTCGGATCACCACTAATGTTTCATGTTACGTTACATGTTCTTACTGTGTCAATTGTATGCTTGTCTGATGTAGCATTTGATGTAGATTTTTTTTTTGTTCTCTGTAATTTTTGTTTGCTATAACTCTTCATCTGAATTAACAATGCACCTGAGCGTAAAATGCGCAATAGGCCAGTAATTTAATTTGATCCATGGGGGCTAAAGTGCAACATCAATCACATAGTTACTGGTCATGTGAAATACAGTTTGATATTTGGACGTCTTACAAACTGTGGTTCCGGTCTTAGGTCATATACTTTATGAGCTCCGAGTCAGGCTATACTGTGAGAAGGCTTTATGAACTGGTTTGGATTTGGAAGGCAAGTGTGTGAACAAACTGTGCAATGTCTCAACTTATGCAAAGATTAATCAATTTTTATAAAAATTTTATGTACATTTATGAAGTCTTGTAAGAAAAATAGTGACTGAAATCGAAAACAATAGTTATTTTTAAAATGAATACTTTCATAGAGACAAAAAAGTTTCTAAAACAATACACTGAACTTTTTCATTTTCTGTGTATTGTCTTCCACTGACCAATCAGTATAGAGAATAACTACTGCAACTTTTCATAATAATAGCTTTGGATAGTTCAATATAATACTTCCTGCTCTGTATAAGAAGGAATTGACACATATAGGAAGGCATTTTCTGATTGTTAATTTTAATTTGGAGGCAGATTCCTACAGACTAAGTAATTTGAAATGACTCATGTACAATAAGCTGGTATTACAATTAATGTAAATGAGATTAACTACTTTAGGTCTGACTCCTAAGTAGCTAAAGTATGGTATGGAACATTCCAGACTGAAAGTAAACCTACTGCTAATGTGTGGTTAAGCACATGGCAATGTCTTCCTAGCTGAGCGAATATTTTTGAAATAGTACAACCCTTGGTTCCTTATTACTTCTCCAATATAATTTTCACGCTATATCTGGCGATGCACTGTTAATAGCAAATGTTCTTTGAATCTAATTTGAACTGTTCTTCCACCATGATGTGACACTCCATGGGCTGACTATGGCTTATAGCCATTACCAAATTCAGCCACTAGTTCAGTTGGCGATTGAGATATACTGTTGGTATATTTGATTTAGCTAGGGTATAGATATTCATCATAACTGATCATGTTTAATAAACATATCTTCTATAAATAATATATGATAATGTATCATCCTGAAAGATAGATACAGCTAGCAACGGACAATGATATTCCATCAAATTTTTGTTCAGCCATATCACCAGCTGAGAAAAAAATGCTAATATATCATTTATTATAAATTATTTTGAAATATTTCGTTTTATTCTGGTTTTCTTATTGACTACATTGCGTTTGGATTTATAACCAAGTAGCGAAGTTTCAATGTTGTTTAAATAGATATGGTTTATCAGGGCAAACTGATATCTTGGCAGAGTTTTTCTTATAATAGTATTGCTGAGTATCTATCTATCTATCTATCTATCTATCTATCTATCTATCTATCTATCTATCTATCTATCTATCTATCTACACACATATGTACATTTAAGTATTTTTATTCTTTAAATCATGTAAATTTGACAGTTACATATGTATAGTTGTGATGCTGTCTGACTGCTAATTATTTTACACTCCTCTTCTGATCTTGTCAATATCACCAGCCCTGGAGTCAGACCACTTCCTAGTTCCATTTTGAGATAAACTTATGCTTCTTCTCTCATTAGCAGCAGCTTGCTAAAATGGTAAATGAAAAAAAAAATGTCAGAAAGAGGAAGCTTCAAAATGAAGAAGTTGGCTGTCAAAGGGACTCCACAGTAACGAAGCGTCTGGAGAATGAAGCATTTCTACATTTGGCTTCCTTGTGATTGCTTTTTGAAGAAAAAAAAGTTAAAATGTTCATGACAAATACGCGATAATACAAAAAAACATATCGCTTACATAAATGTATGTTATTGAAATATAAATGAACTATTATTCAATATAAATAGCATGAAAAAGAGGGAGTAAGCTGCCAGTATACAAATAAGGAGCAGAACTCAAGAGACACGATAATTCAGTGAGTAAGAAAAGCAGCTCATGTGACAGAGGAAGTCACAGAAATGGGTAATCAATCAGCTTCAAGTTGTCAAAAACCGTGTTTAAATATCTGACCATTATTTTAAGATAAAAATGTAACATATGTTTGATGTGATGTGTATGATTATGTATGAGTCATTAAGGAATGTAGGAATGCATCTTCACCAGTGGAAGAAATTATCTTAGTGCTTCTTAAAATGCTGCGGCAGAACCGTTATGTACCTTTGCAAAGAGATCAAGGGAAGGACAAAAAGTCAACTCATTTTGTTTTAAGTGAATAACTATGATAATCACAAGAAACATGGAGTATTTTTATAGTTTGTAATTGGGTTAGGGGGTAAAACCTAGTCAAGGGGATCTTAAATTGTGTGCTACAGATGCATAAATTAAGTAAAAGCATGGCTATCTAACTTTGGAACTTGACTGAAATACATTTACATTACATTTCATTATTTAGCAGCTAAATTTGCTGTCAGTGATCAAATGGATTTTTACAGATTTTTACTCAAAGAGATGGACAGCTGAGAGGAGGGGGGTGTCGGACAGTCCCTCGAGCAATCAGGGTTAAAGGCCTTACTCAAGGGCTCAATGTAAAATCACTCCATCTGCTTTGGGATTTCAACCACCAACCATCTAATCACAGGCACAGCTTAACCTGAAGAGCCAGATATTGTTTCTATAGATACATTCAGGCATATATCTTTTTGTAGGCTTTGTGCTGGGATTATATAACATAACAGTCCTTGTACAAAAGGCCAATTATTTAATTGTATAGGGGATTCCATAACTTTCATATGCTTGCACTGAGTCACTGATTTTCTTTTTATGTGTCCAAGCTCCAAATATTGGGGCTCAGCCAGTTTTTGGATAGAATTAATTTGGTTGTGTTTTATAGTATAGATACTATTAGTTTGTTATTGCAACACAGATCGAAAACCTGCTTCTGCGCACAACCCATTTGGGGCCAGACCACCAAAAAAAAAAAAAAACCCCAGTTATTTATTTATAAAAGCCTGTAACCAAAACAATTAATTCATGTCTCAAAAAAATTCCACGAATGAAATAGCCAGTGCCACCAAAATGAAATGTACAATCAGTATAGTTTTAGCCACGAGAGTCAAAATGCGTAGATATATTGTAAAAATGTCAGTGTAAGTCTGCTGCTGGGCTCCACGAAGCTGAAAGATAGTGAGATCCCACTTTCTCATTGTCACTGACTGGTCATTTTTTATTAGAAAACTTATTACTACTACTTATTCATGTCAAAGACACCAGTTTCGGCCCTGCAAGGCTCTACATTACAGTGTGTAAAGTTCACTGGCAAGAGAAAGCACTCACATGCACATGTAACTTCAGATCTCAAGACACAGTACAGTAGCAAATAAAAAAGTCATGCAGCACTGTGTAACACAAAAACAGCAAAATGGCAATAAAAGAACAACAATATCATGTACTGTGAGAACCAAAAACACAACAACGCCATATCACATATTATTCAGTATATTTTTAAATCATTTTGAAAGCTTGGTTAACTGTTTCGCATGTGGTGGCTAACATGATGATTACATACACATGTAGTTTTGAGGTTAAACTTATTACAATGGGAAACTATATAATCTGTTTTGACCAACAAGGCTAAAGCAACTGAAACCTGTGCCCACTGATGACAATTGTACAAAACCATTTGCAAACATTTGGAAATTTGTGTGAAGCATGAGAAGTGATGTTCTGCTGTGCAGAAGTGACATTATAGTGTAGGGATTATGCTTCTTGTTTTGCAAATATTAGATGTCATTTGAGAAATGTACCAAAACAATCCAGGAAAATTATAATCTTAATATTAAACTGGACATAATATTGTTGGAGGTTTAGCTCACATGACCATCAAACAATATAACGTATCTTTCCTTTCTGCTTTAAGTGTGACGTAAAGACTGCTGCTGATGTCCTTACACTGAAAATTCCCCATGACTACATTTTATATGATATTTTCTGTGATATATGATATAGTTTAGTGCATGTTGTCACTAAACTCATCAATATGGCTACCAAGCAACCAATGACAGATACAGTCGGAGTCTAGCCAATTTAGATATAAATGTTAGACACTGCAGATGAACTGCATTACTTGCATGTTCACAAGAAATATAAAATGCATTGTCTTAACTAGATAATATTTTTTTTAATAATTAACATTAGTATGCAAATAGATGCTATCATATAATAAATTAAATTTTTTTGGGTGGTAAAAGTCAAATGGTTCAATTGAGTTGTAGTATAGCAATGGGTAGCCGATGAACTACTATTTATATGTAATACATTCAAAATTTTGTGAAGCCCTAGCAGTGACAGGTAAGGACACACAGCCTGTTTCCAGGGCTACATATATATATATATATTTTGTTATTACATAAATTGCATGTATAATTCTACAGAACATATTTATTGTCAATAACTTGAAAAACTGTTTAAAAACAGATTCACATACAAAATCCTAAGAATTTTAAAGGGACATATTTTGGTCAGAAATATATAACGTGTGACCCATGTTAGCAGTGAGGTTCCTCTCTACAGCCCAGAATGCATCTCCTCCACAGTGCTGCGTTCCACTGCTGCCTTCTTCAGCTATGCAGCTGAGTCTCGCCTTGCAGAAAGCGTGCAGCTAGCAGGCTTCCCATTGAGAACAGAGCAAAACCACATCCTGGCACCAGTTATTGTTTCTTCAGAAACACACTTTTACAGACAGTTGTCCGTTTGCAGACTTATGCGGCACTGTCAGTATGTATACATGCATGGGAGGCTGTCTTCGGTATTTATAAAAATGATCAAAAATTTGATAGTTCATTAGATTCCTTTTAGTACTTTAATAAGCATCACTGTTTTGATATTTTGCTGAAATATGTATCCGAGGTAGTCCTGTTTTAGTGCTGCTTTCAATGTGCCTAATTAGGACAGGTTAGATTAGTTGGTTACATTGACATTGAACTCTTCATGCACCTTAGATTGTAGAGATTACATTCACCACCCCTACTGTCCAGATTTAACACACTCCAAAGTGTCTGATTATAGAATTTCAAGCAAAAATTTTAGCCGTTGTTTAAAATCAAAAGAAAGATGTGTACCTTATAGTATATGTCATAAAAAGCTAATTATTTTATCTATATATTATTTTTTTCAACGGTTCAATGAGAGATCCATTTCAACTACAAGGTCCATTAAAGAATCATTAATTCAGTAGTTTTTAAAGATTTTCCAGTAAGTGAGGTACCTTCAGAGTGATGCAGGAATTCAGAAAATGAAAACATAACATTTCATGAAAATGGACTGATTTGTCTGATCCCCTATGATTCAGTTGTGTTGTAGCTATTGTAGTATTGTAGCATAATATTTATGAACTGTGGCTGAAAGTTTTCATAATTTTTTAATTGGCATAGAAATATGATTTTAGAGGCCTTAGTAATATACATTTAAAAATAACATTCATTTCCACAAATCAGCTATTATGTAATTTAATTTAATAATGTAAATAATGTATTTTGTAATTTGTAGCACAACAGTATGTGCTGGCTGAAATATGTAAATGTAGTCAATCAATAATAACTTTTAGGAAGACTCAGCCAATTTGCATATTAAATTCACAATTATAAAAACATAGCGAGGAACGTTATACATTTTTATAATGTTACATTTTCTATTTGCAGTGAAACTTTAATATTATAGGAGTAAGTTGCAGTATTTTATACTAGTGATTTTCAAACATGTATGTTAATGTGTAGCTTTCAAAGTTGAAACCAGAAACAGCTAAAGAAAACCACGCCTCACGTCAGCTTCTCAGGAAGTTGTGGCTAAGTGTTGAAATAGTGATCTGTCTACAGCGCTCGCTACCATGGCAACCAGGTTATGTCGTTTAGGGAGCCTGAAGTTGCTAACCACTTCTATCAACACAACTTTCCTCCAGCTTTGCTCTGACGAACTCAACGTAAGGATCTGAAAGACAATGCAAAATATCCAAAAGCATGTATTACATGTATAAATGTGTGTTTAAATGTGTGTATGAATGTGTGTATAAATGTGTGTATGAATGTGTGTATGAATGTGTGCACGTAATCCTTTTGTAACCTGTTTCCTGGTTTGCTGTAGAGGTTCTGACTCCAGCATTTATTTATTAGAAGATAATTTGCCTTTAATTGTATATACATAAAAATGCACACATATATAAATAGACAAAATAGGCAAAGCCAACACTTTGCCTTTTCTTAATTGTCTAAGCAGTGCTTAAAAAGCGAGGTCCTTAAAAATCTCCCACCAACTGACAATCTTTGTAGAGATAAAAAGGAGGAAAACTTTTCCCCAGTCATCTTTCAGATAGCAAGTTTTATAAACAATGTGGTACTTTTTTATCCAAATAGTGTATTATGATATTGCACAAAAAAGGTTATATTTATTTAGCAGACAGGGACAGGCAATCCCTGGAGCAATTAAGGTAAAGGGCTTTGCTGAAGGGCCTGACAGTGAAATCGCTCTGCCAACCACGGGATTCAAACCAACAACCACCATAACCCAATGAGCTGGGGTTGCCTGAGTACCTGCTACATTTTGTCCATTTGATCACTAACTTAGCAAACCAATGGAATTTTATTTTGGTTTAAGGGATCCCCCCCATCCTCCCCACCTGCAAATTTTACCAAGAGGGAACACCCCCAGATGAGTACTCACCCCTCATAAAGAGTTTGCACAGAAAATCATTACAAAATAAGAAATGAGCTACCAAACAAGCATGAAATCTAACTGGTCAAATCTAGCGACTTCATTGGTGGGTCAGCATGCGCTACTGATGCAACCACTTTCAGCGTCAGATCAAACAATTACTGCTCAGCTGTTACCATACAGTCCTATGCAGGGTCACAGGGGTCTGGAGCCTATCTCTACAGACACAAGGCAGGGAATAACCCAGAACAGGGCGCCAACTGGTGCTGGTTAGTTAGTATGGGGTGCTGGGGTACTGCCCTCCAGAAATGTCTACAGAAGGAAGTATGGTTAAATATGTTAAACATAAATTAATTAGATACTGCCAAATGATTATGAAATACGATTTGTTTACTTGTACAATGCCCCTGGTAGTCAGTCAGCATTCACTAATAATCGGCTACAAATTGTATTTGGCTAATTTCTGTGCAAATACACATAATTCCTGCTGAAGGGCGCCAGCCAAATGAGAGTCTGTGCAAGTCCTTCAACTTCTGGCCAGCAGGTGACCTAAGGCTGCTCTGCTTTCTAATTGTTTATTCTGATTTTTCACAGGGTGCAGCTCTCTGTACCCCAGGCACTCCCACCTTTATTTACAACAAATTGGAATTGTCACTATGGAATGTCTAAGCCAGTCAGAAAAGAGAGGACATCTCCTGTATTACAAAAATTGTGTGTTTACCTGCTTACTAGCAGGTATTATGCATGGATTTAGCAGCTGTTTGTTTAGATTAGCTGTTTGAATGCAGTTGTTCACCATCAGGCTCAGTAAATCATTGGCGTTGTGAGGTTATAACTGGGTTCTTTGCTGGCACTTTGCAGCTTTGCATAAACTATTTCTATTGTCGTAAAGGTCAGAGGTGCCCAACCTTTTGAGACAGTATATTTTGCTGTCGACCCCCCTCAGAAATGTTTTGCCGATCGTAATCAACTGGTTGCCATCCAATGATGTGAAGAATTATCTGTTAATCATCCTGCGATCTACCCGACCCCTGGACTGACCAGATTTCTAAATTCAGCAGTTGTCATGTGATCGTGTGTTCTTTTTAGATTTGGGATTTTTTTTTCCCGCAAGTTATGATGAACTACTTCAGTTTGTTTGTCTCCCCCCAAAACTGTGCCCCCCTCCCCAAAATATTTTTATCATCATCTGCCACTGGTGCCAACTCACACACATATCATTCATATGCATGTTTACACCTACAGACAATTTAGCAACTCGTTTATTTAAAAAAAAAAAAAAAAAAGGATATTTTAAAAAGACCTTTTTGCCACCTACCAAATTATGTCTGCTGTATCTAAAGTATTTGTTGTGTTGAAAACAAAACAGTATTATTGCTTATATCAGCATTTTTGTAGCCACTCAAAATTATGTCATAATGTAGCATGGCAGTGTTATGATGTAACTAAAAGGAAACTTACCAGAAAGGGAGGCAGGGAGAACAAATAATGAAACTTATAGACAGTATGAATGGATGGACATTCTGCTGTTACAGGTTCTTCTGTCTGTGTGTCTCTCACTCTGACTTGTAGACAGTATGAATGGATGGGCATTCTGCTGTTACAGGTTCTTCTGTCTGTGTGTCTTTCACTCTGACTTGTAGACAGTATGAATGGATGGACATTCTGCTGTTACAGGTTCTTCTGTCTGTGAGTCTCTCACTCTGACTTGTAGACAGTATGAATGGATGGGCATTCTGCTGTTACAGGTTCTTCTGTCTGTGTGTCTCTCACTCTGACTTGTAGACAGTATGAATGGATGGACATTCTGCTGTTACAGGTTCTTCTGTCTGTGTGTCTCTCACTCTGAGTTGTAAGACAGTCAGTTTATTTTCCAGTTTCCGCAGTTTACAATGATGATTTTGGGTACGTGGCAGATTTTGGGAGTCAATTTTCTGGGCAGAATAAAGAGGAAAACCCAAAGTGAAAAACAGACAGATGTTCAGAGGTGGATATTTCAGGTCCAAAAAGTAAAAATCCAAACCAGGATTTCGTTTCAACCAACCAGTTGAGCATAAAGAGTCACAGTCA
>JAODLC010000036.1:15867905-15880295 GCA_026781145.1 Hippopotamyrus pictus | reverse complement strand
CCAGCTGTCCTGAAGGAGGTCCCGCATATATGCTGAGCTCTCATTGGCTGCTTTTCCAGCTGTCCTGAAGGAGGTCCTGCATATATGCTGAGCTCTCATTGGCTGCTTTTCTAGCTGTCCTGAAGGAGGTCCCACATATACCATCTCTACTGTGTTTAGGTCAGGTGTGACACTATCACTGTCCTTTGTGGGCAACGTGGTGTGTCCAAATTTTTGACTGGTACTGTATTTGCACACATATTCATACATCATAGGCAGCGTAGCATTTAGCTGAAGTGCGTGTCTTTGGACTGCAGGAAGAAACCTGCACAACACAGGAAGAGCATGTAAACTCCACACACAGAATCATTCAAAGGCCCAGTGTAAAGACATGAGGCAACACTGACAATCAGTCAATCACTGTGCCACTCAAGTGTGTCAATGTATAATTAAAAATGATTTTGTCGTATAATTTATGTGGTCTTTAAATTTTATTTTACGGTAAAAGTGCTTTTCCATTTTTTTTACAGCACCTAAGGGCAAAGTGAATTTTACCCCTGTACAAACAACAACTCACAATTCCTTCGATGTTTCTTGCACATTTGAAAAACAAAATTTGTATGGTCCTCAAGAGAAGTACAATGCAACAATACAAAGGATTGGTTATGATATAGAATATTCTGAACAATCTGAAAGATGCCGTTTTTCCTTTACAAATCTTTATTATTTATCATCATACAAAGTGACGGTATTGTATTTTTTTCATCAATTGTATCATATTTTACATATTTTAACTTTATCTTTAAATACTGACTTGCAAATCTTAGATGAGTAATTATACAAAAACTTGCCATTTCCCACTCTTAATGTTTGATTTCTAAATTTTTGTTTGTTTTTTGAATTTTTTATCTCAGAAAAAAAAGTACCAAACCATCTCAGGCCATCTTATTTTTTTAATATATTTTTGTCAACATCCATTGAGAGATATAAATTGTTTTAACAACATTTTGCACAAATTTCAAGTAAAACTCATTCATGAGTAATGAAAGTACACTTGAGGCTTCATGCAAATTTAAGTTTGTATATGATAATTTGACTTTTTTGGCCTCAATAGCTAGTAAAAATAGAAAAATCATACTGACAGATGGGCTGGATTTACATTTTTTGGAAGTTGCTTCTCAGAAAATAATAATGTTATAATAACAAACAAAAATATGTTTTCATGCTAAAAGACATATCAGGAAAATGAAATTAGAAAATACTTGATTGTTTATTGAGATTTACAGAGCGTGTTTTTTTCCCCGAGGGACACAAAATGGCAAGTTTTTGTATAGCTACCCATGCCATGGTACAGCAAAATAACTTAAAAAAGACAAAGTAATAATTGATTGTTTTCACTATATGGTGCTCATACAATAATTTTAATACAAATACTATTTGAGATATTTCATTGACAATGGTGGTAACATTTCAGTGGCCCTGGTCTTGTAGAATAGTGTGAATTACTTTCAGGTACTAACCCATATCTAGTACTTCTCAGTGCTGAGATCACTTTTCACATCCACATACCTAATCACTGAAAACACTAGCAGTGGTAGGTCCTACACATAAAATGTGGTGGCACTGGGTACACTAATTTCTCAAAAGATTGTAATGGAATGCTTTTGGTAAATTTCAATGGAAAAAACAATGTAGGTGATTAAAACTTTTTAAAACAGCTAGCCAGGCAATAGTGCTGATGTACATAAGCACAATACTTGAACAGCAACTGCTAATATGAACAGCAATAAAGTTAGTACTATGTAACATGCAACAAGCCCCATTTATATTAAAATCATTTCAGTATCACAGTATCTGGCTGCTAACTAGCCAGCTCATGTCTGTTTCACAAGAACAGTAGTGAAATATTAGCACTAGTGCAGCTTGTGTGGGGCGTTGGTGGCTTAATGGGTAGGGAAGTGCACTTGTAATTTTGAGGTTGCTGGTTTGAATTGGTTGAATTGAATTGAATGGTGAAGTAACCTGAGCAAGGTATCAGCCCCAAGCACTGCTGCCCCCTGCTATGTCACAATGTCACATATGGGTTAAATGCAGAGGACACATTTTGTTGTTGTGCTGTGGTGTGCCAACAATGATCACTGATCACTAAATTAAAATTAAATTAAGTAATTAAATTTATAATTAAAATGAAAATTGTCACAGAATACAATCAGGTATTTCTCCTGATTTTTTTCAGTTGCTCTTTTGCACCCCTTAATTAAATGGCACCCTAGGTATTTGTCTCTCAGCTATAGGGCAGGCCAGCCCTGGTTAAATGTAATTTAATTAAATTAAAAAAACTTCTCTGTTGTTAGAAATATTTTTTTATTTCAACTTTGTACTGTTTCATGTCTGTATATTAAAAAGCATTGCTTTATTTTTAAATAATCATGCTTTATTTTTTTTAGGTTAAAGTGTGGAATGGCCATTTTTACAGTGAAGATGCATCCATACCATTAAATACCAAATGTAAGGTGTTTTTTTACTGATCAATGCTACAAATACTGCTGTCTGATTAATCTACATGTGGAACTGAATGATGTCATCATGTTGATTTTGTTTTCTGTTCCAGATAATGATAAAGCTGTAATTGGATTCCTGGCATTCTTTATTGTTCTTGTGTCTCTGGCCCTCCTGTTTGTTTTGTATAGGATTTATGCTCTTCAGAAGAGGAACTCATAGTAAGTTCAGACATACATTTATTTATATTGACATGTAAAATAATGTACATTGTACTCCAGTATGTAATTATGCAGACATGATTATTGCTGCCTTCTTATTCTTAGTTTTCCAAAACCTGACAGCCAGAATTTATTTTTGAGTGGATGCACTGGTTTGATCATACACAATTTGCTCATATATACTTTCACTAATATGTAAGGTCATGTTGTGCTTGATCTGCACTGGAACTGCTACCCAGGAAAAAGGATTAGCCTGGTTATTGGTATTATTAAAAGTGCCTGTGTACTGTCTGCATTCATATTTACAGTGTGTTTATTTATTATTACTTATTTATTTTTCTGTGAAGGGGTTTGATGTAGGTTCTATCTTACATGTCTATTACAATTATTTAGGTGATTCAGAGGGGTTTCAAAACCAAAAAACCACTGTAGTGGTAAAGCATTGTGCAGCACTGAGTATCTGAATGTACAAACAAACAGCAGAATACAGAGAACTAGGGGGAAATCAAGGCCCGTCATTCATCAATCAATATTAGCACAATTTCTTGATTGTAATTGAAGTTTTTTATGTTTAAGTTGAAAGTTCTACCTTAATGTCTAAATTGAACAATGAATGCAAGGCTCTTATGTTGGCAACATTTTAAAGTTTTTCTCTTGATTTCTTTCAGCAATAATGATGAGCGGCTGGAACTCATTGGCAAGGGTGAGACATCTTTGGGAGTAAGATCAGGGTGTGTTTTGTGGAAGCTGCAGAACCTGTAAATGATATCCTTCTAAACTCCACAGATGAAGACCAGAGCCTGCTGAATGTGGAGCCCATCACAGCAGAGCTCCTCCTAGATACCTACAAGAGGAAGATAGCTGACGAGGGGCGACTTTTCTTGGCTGAATTTCAGGTGAATTATCCTGCTTAAGTTAAGTTTAAATTATCCTGCTTAACTTGAATAACACCCTGAGATCTTGGACTTGTAGCTAAAAGGAGAAAAAAATGCTGTAAGTTCTTTATCAGTAAAACAGATTTGTGACAATTTGAACTTTTATGGGGGGAGGGGGGTGGTTAATGTGTTTACAGAATTTAGCATTCTGCCAGTGAGGTCTAAAGTTCTTCAGTCACATTAAACAAATAGTTTTACATAATCAACAAAATGATTTGTCGGATGTATTTGAAATGTGGTAACATTTGTAATATGCTTTGAAACAATTTCTAATCTGCCTTGTTTCTTAAAATTATAACCCAGAAAGATCAGTTATAATAATAATAATCATAATAGTTATGGAGTTATTCACAGATGCACACAGTGTCCCACCACTAACCCAGACTGTGGTTTTCCCATCTTCTCAGAGCATTCCGAGGGTTTTCAGTAAATTTCCCATCAAAGAAGCCAGGAAGCCCTGCAATCAGATCAAAAACCGCTACGTTGATATCCTGCCATGTTAGTACATCAGCATTTATTTATTTAAATTTTGTCAGCCATAAAGCTACCAAAAGCATACTTCTGTGTCCCAACAAGGTAGAAATTCTACACTGATTAAACATGTACTTTGTATCTTGCCAGATGATCATAATCGTGTCCAGATGTCTTCAAGTGCTGATGGGTCAGATTACATCAATGCCAGCTTCATAGACGTGAGACAAGTTATATTTATTGATTTACTTGCTTGATTGTTTATAAAGAACACACTAGTTGCATTTAACGCTGAACATAGATGCGATTTCTCAACCACATGCATGTTTGTAGGGCTACAAGGAAGCAAAGAAGTACATTGCTGCTCAAGGTAAAGATTTTTACAGGATTATATGTCATAATATTGAGATTAAGACCTGTATGCATTCTAGCTGTAAAAGATAAATGCCATCCATCCATACATCCATCCATCCAGGATAACCCTCAACTTTGGCAACAGTGTTACCCACTACCAAATTAATTAAATATAGCTTGAATATATGTCTGTCTGTCTGTCTGTCTATCTATCTATCTATGGAATTTTCATAAAGTAAAACACTTTGTAACAGGCAACAACACTGTAATTCAACTCCAGAGCTAAAGTCAAGGGGAAAAAGGTGGCATTATTGAGCTCCTAAGTAAATTAATTGGTACAGACTTCATCACTAGGATCCTGTACAGGATAAATGGTTGATGGATGCAACAGGCTTCATGCACTTCATTTACCCATAAAACACATGCATTGTAACTTTCAAGGGCCTAAGAATGAGACTGTGGCTGATTTCTGGAGAATGGTGTGGGAGCAGCAGTCATCTATAATCGTCATGGTGACCCGCTGTGAAGAAGGAAACAGGGTAAGCAGAGTAGATACATAATGATCTCGTGTCCATCATGTGCTGGTAATTACTCACATATATATGCTGCTGATGAGTGAGTGAACTACATACTCTATGTCATTTCTTTTGCTGCAAACTTGATTTCAAGTGTAAAGACTGCAGAGTGGTTATGGAAATTTTAGATTTTCCCTATGAAAAGGCAGAATGATTATGGTTTTTACAGTTTGTATGACACTTTCCAAAATAGAATTTTGACAATAATTTAAACAATTTGAAACTAGGATTCAGAAACCTTTATGTAACATTTAGCTTACGCTTTTACCCTCATACTACTAACATATTTACCATACAGTATATGGACTATCGACTGGGGTCCCTTGGGGATAATTTATTGTAAGAAGCAATCATAATAGCCAAATAATGATAACAGCAAAAAGTATTTCTTCTCAAAGCATTATTAGTTATGTAATTAATGTCATCTAAAGAAAAAAATGGATTATTATTATTTTTGCAGTTACAATTAATTTGAATATGTTGTATAACAAAAATCTATACTTTTCGTTAATACAGCTTGCAGTTTTTACAAGTATAATTCATATTATTACTTAAAAGCTTATATACCATCCTTTGATGGTATCACTTACTTTTAGTAATTTCAAGTTGACATTATTTGTGTTGTATTTACTGTATATGATGAAACCAATCGGGGTCATTTTGACCCCAATATAAAAGAATTGAAATAACCGTACAGGGCTCTATTTTGATGATCTAACACAAAGTGTAAAGTGCAAAGCACAAGTAACATTTATGACTGTGTACAAATCCATTTCACTATTTTGACAGCAGAAACAAACAGACTTTACACCAACGCAAGATGCAGAAAGGTTGTCCTATCTTAATTATTCAGAGGCGTAACATGCAATGAACCAATCGGAATGGCACGTCACCTCACCTTTAAAAGGCAGCGGCACTTTGATATGATTTATTCTTTATCTTATATATTTTGTTTCCTATGGTGTTTCATTGAACAGTATGATTATGTGAAAGGACCAGAAGTATGCTATAATAAAACACATATAAATAAAACACAATAAAATAACAAAAACCATTAGCGCACCTCTAGGGCATACCTGTGTCTGTAACGAGCATCGTGCACCCGCACGTCTCTAACACTGTGGCTGCTGTATCTCTGTTTTCTTCAAAATGACTGTCAGAGTCTCCCTACCCTCCTTCATACTGTGTGCCACTTTAAATTAGGACCCATAGCAAACATTAACACAATAAATAGTTCCATTTATTAACACTGGGTGTTACTTTACTTTTGCTTTAAAAAGTTCTAATCAAAGCAGAAATAGAAAACAATGATGTGACATCATTAGAAACAAATTGATTGACAAATCATAAAAATATGGAATAAAAAAGTACCACCAGGTGCAGACTGCAAGGCAGAGGCCAAGAAACCTACGGATGGTGTCAAAGAGCCCAGTGCTATCAAAGAGGAGGCCATGGAGAATGATGCCAAAAAACATATACCCTGTCAGCTCCGTGTCAGTAGGATGAAGGAAATGTTACAAGTTGACACATTAAATTTAATTTGAAAAAAGTTACTGAAATAATTATAATCCTTTTTTTTTAGAACAAATGTGCTCAGTACTGGCCATCCCAGGAGAGGGACACAGAGATTTTTGAAGAATTCATTGTGAAAATCAACGGAGAAGACCACTTTCCAGATTACATCATTCGACGCCTTTCTGTCACCAATGTAATGATTTGTTATTTTTAATTATAATAGTATCCTTACAGGTGGGGTAGAGGTCAAAGGTGAAAATTATGATGTGTGACATATTTACAGAAGAGGGAAAAGTCCTCAGAGAGGGACGTGACCCACATCCAGTTCACCAGCTGGCCAGATCATGGGGTTCCTGGGGAACCCCACCTTCTCCTCAAGCTGCGTCGACGTGTCAATTCCTTCAAAAACCTCTTCAGTGGACCCATCATTGTCCATTGCAGGTAAGAGGTCATAATGGAACAGTAACACCAATGAAACAGCAATTACAACAGCATCGTGGGCCAGGTTTTTTAATCAATCATAGCAATGCCCTTAATGACAATGACAGCATGGCTTGGGAGCTTGAGGGAGAACTTGTGACAGAGTTATAAGTTAAAGAAGGTTCTTTGGAGAACTTCAAGGATATTTTATTATGCTGAAAATGAATTAATAAAACTCAATGTAACCGTTTCCCCCAATCTTTCAAAATTGTTTTTAAAAGATATTTTATCTTCTGCTTGACTTCCGTTTAGTGCTGGAGTAGGACGCACAGGGACCTACATTGGCATAGACGCCATGATGGAGGGACTGGAAGCAGAAGGAAGAATGGATATTTATGGATACGTGGCCCAGCTTCGACGTCAGAGGTGTCTCATGGTGCAAGTGGAGGTAACAGAAGTATGGAATATCAAGACAAAGTAAATAGAAACATGGAGAATGGTATGGGATTCTGACAGTGTTGGTGGATGTTTCTTGTGGCAGGCCCAGTATATCTTGATCCACCAGGCTCTCATTGAACATACTCAGTTTGGTGACACTGAGATCCCTCTCTCTGAAATGCACTGTACACTGAAGACATTGAAGCAAATGGATTCGGATTCTGAACCCACTCTTTTGGAAACTGAATTCCAGGTCAGTCAGCCACACAGCAGAGGGCCAGTATTAATGACTACAGCTTCATTCTGAAGCTTGTGTTTGTATTACGGAGTGAAGCATTTGACAAGAGGGAGATAAGCTGACAGCCATTTTTATCCAACAGTGATGTGTAGTTTTAAAAGGAAATATGTTTTCCATGAATATGTTCTCAGTATTTTTTAATCAATGGAGATATCTAATAATGTCTTTGAGAGTATAATTTTATTGATTATTGTTCATATTTTGTTTTCAATTTTGTCCCCTGATTTTAGAGGCTGCCAAAGTACAAAAACTGGCGGACACAAAACACAGGAATAAGCGAGGACAACAAGAAGAAAAATCGCTATTCAGCTGTTGTTCCATGTGAGCCTGATTACTGATTTATTGAAATTAAAGCACACAGATGTTTTAACACTGTGCTAGTGTTGGTCTGCTGGTACTAAACTCTGCATAATAATCTTTTGCAGATGATTTCAACCGAGTCACTATAAAATGCGAAGAAGAGAACAGCCATGAAAGTGAACAAGATGAGGATGAGGATTATTCAACTGATGAAGATGATGAGGAATCTACCAGATACATCAATGCCTCATATATAGCTGTATGTTCATACCATCAAGTGGACAACATCATTTTAAAGTAAAATAAATTGCATTCATTCTTTTCATATAGAATTATGCATGTATTAATAAAATGCCTTTTGTCATTTTATTTAGGGATATTGGGGCCCAAGGTGTATTATTGCTACTCAGGGTCCTCTTCCAGACACCAGGGCAGACTTCTGGCTCATGATATTCCAGAAGAAAATCAAGACAATTTTCATGCTTACAGAGTGCATGGAGGATGGCAAGGTATGTAAAACGTGGTGAATTACCCAGCTGTGTCATTATTTATTTTAGGCACTGGAACAATTGAAAATTTTTACTTCTCTCATGGTTTTTTAGGAGTTCTGTTCACCGTACTGGAGCGATGAGAAGAAGGTCTTTGGAGAGATTGAGGTAGAAGTGAAGGACTGTAACTCCTGCCCAGCTTATCAAATTCGCTGTCTTGAGTTACGTCACTCAAAGGTAGCTGTCACTTTTGTCCCATCTCTCTGACATTGAACTTGGAGCTTCCTTATAAATTGAGGACACATTTAACCTAAACTTGATAATTAAACCTTTGCAGAAGAAGGAGAATCGCAAGGTGTACCAGTACCAGTTCCAGCACTGGACGGAAAAGAATCTTCCGCAAAATCCACAGGACCTGATAGACATGATGAGGACGGTTAAGAAAAAGACAGAGTACGACACAGTCAGACCAGAGAGGAACGTGCCCATTGTGGTCCACTGCAAGTGAGTGACTTTATCTACCTTCTTAAAATGCTCTGCAGCTCAAATTGGGTCATGCATTGCTACTAATAACATTTGACTTGAATAATATTATAGAACTTTATTTTGAAATTGCTTGTCTGTAGTAGTTTTTCCTGTCATTATTATTGTGCTGTCAGTTACCATGCCTTTGATGTAATGACCACAATTGGCTGTATAATTACATGATACGATGTTAAATCCTACAATTTCTTTCTGCCGTGTTAGTGATGGATCAACACGGACGGGGCTTTTCTGCGCGCTCTGGAACATTCTAGACAGCGCTGGAACAGAGAAGCTGGTTGACATATTCCAGGTGGTGAAAACGCTGCGGAAGGAGAGGCAGGGAGTGATAATGAGCTTGGTGAGTCAGTGATTTCAAAAGAAAGATTATCATCTGGTGTTACATCACGGGAAGCCAAATGATTTCATTTCTGCTGGGAAGTTTGTTTATTATAGCATCATATAGAATCATAGCATATATTGTATATCATGTTAGATTTTATGTTAGATATGCATTATAGATTTTATCCCAAAGTGGACGTATACCGAGGTACCACTGTACATGAAAAAAATACTTAAATCAACCTGAAAATGATTTTGTTTTTTATTTATATTGATTTCAGTTTTAAGTGTAATTCCTTTTCAGTGCACACAACAAATTACCACGGTCTCATGTACCATTGAGGCACTCGGCTGGTAAACGAACAAAAATTTGAGAACCAATCATCTTGATAAATATTGTATGATTGCTGGTGCTAGATGTGGCTGCATCTCAACCATCATCATCAACAACCACCCTTCATGTTTTTTGCAGTGTCTAGAATTTACAGACAATGTTGCCAAAAAAAACCAGCATTCAGTCAGTGGCAGGTCCATTACCCCTTATTGCTTTGTTAAAGAAAGGGATCAGCGGAGAATGGCCAGATCTGTTAAACACGAAGGCCAGAAGTGCAAAATAACAGCTCGGTACAACAGTGGTGTTCAGAAAGCGTTCCATGAACATGCAACTTGTCAACCATTCAGATGGTTCAGAGACAAAAGCGGGTTTTAACAAGCGCTGAGTCCATTTTTTAATACTCTCCCAAATCTTCCCTCCTGCCAGGACCATTATCAGTTCCTCTATGACATGACAGAGAGCGCCTTCCCCGCCCAGAACGGTGAAGTCAAGCAAAACCCAGCCAAAGGAGCGGACTGTGTGGACGTGGTGGATGAGACGAAAGAGGTTACAGAGCCGAAGACGAGTGCTACCAAAGCTGGCCAGCAGGGGGACGCTGAAGAAGAGGCCCCGGTACAGACTGAATCAGACAGCAGGGTGGAGGACGGGAAACCTACGGAGGATGGTACCAAAGATCCCAGTGGTGTCAAGGAGGAAGCCATGGAGGATGGTGCCATAGAGTCCAGTGGTGTCAAGGAGAAAGGAATGGAGGATGGCGTCGCTAATGGTCCCAGTGTAAGTGTGGAGAATTAGGAGAAACATTTTTTTCAGTGTGTGATATATTCTGTCATGAAAAATATGTATGGAGGTTTTGCTAAGTAGTAATTTTCCTCTTTTATTGTGACCTTTTTGTGAATATTTGTTCCTGCATTTAAAAATATGAATGTAATGTAAATTTAACGTGAATTTTGGTACTTCAGTAATCATGTGTATATTAAAAGGTGTCCTCAATTTATAAGGAACAATACAAAGCCAAACGTAAATGCCAAACTTTGCACCACGATGTTATAATCAAACTATATTTTAAATGTTTTTAAGTACCTTTTGAAACGATCAGCTTTGTTTTACTGGAAATGGGATGCTGAATCTTTGAAAATAAATAAATAAACTTAATTCCAAATAATTTTTTCCATCGATGTTTTTGGAACGTGTGTGTTTGTTTAGTTTGTGCTTGATGTACAGAACATGCTGATCCATATAATTAGGACTGATTAGGGGTAGCATGACTTTCACTTGCTTCCACAGGCAATTAATAATTTTCCAATTTTTCACGTCAAAAGTCCATAAATTGGACCCACATCTAGACAATTAGATAAGAAAATGATTCAAAATTATATGTAAAATGTCAGAAACCTGAAATAATAAGAACCAGAAGATTGCATAAATAGGTAAGAAATGAATGCCCAAAATGTGATCCAGATTATGGGATTTGTTAATTTATTAATCTGATCTGGTCCAAAGTAGATTTCAGACTCCATCCGATGCAGGTCCGTAAAAGCATGCTGCATGTCACACTGCATCTCACGCTCTACCTGATTCCAGTGGCCAGGATGTGCCTCACTTACTTGCACAGAATAACTGTCCCATTTAAAACACACACATACACACACTGCTCAGCTCTGCCGTCTTCCTGCCCACCTGTTAGGCAGGGTTGCCAGGTTTGCAGGCTTTACCCCAAACTGGGCTAGTTTAGAAACAGGGTTGCAGATAAAAAAAAAAAGGTCACGGATGGAAGCTTTTTGGGACTAGTTCAAAATAGACCACGCTTTCCAGTGCTTGTGTCTAATACCAGGACTGTTGCTTTGGGATAACAGGCTGCTGCACGGAGCTCTTATTGTTGTTCCTTAGCGATTTTGATAAATCGATGTCGTTCCAGCCCTGTTCATCAGTGGAAGAAATTGCTCAGAGCTTGTTAAAATGCTGTGACAAATTAGTTCTTGAAAATAAATATACAGTAGGTGTATTATTCCTAGAAAAAATGATGTACGTCTTTTTTGGAAGGAGGTTAAGGAGGTTAAAAAATATCCAGTACAAATAATTAGCACAAAAAAGCCAGTAGATTATTATCTTTATGAATATTTCTTTGAAAACCACAAAGTATGGTGTTCTCTATATTCTGTAACTGCTTAGTTGTCTCAGGTGACTTCCTGAGAACCATAGAAATAGAAATTATTTGTTTTATTCAGGAATATAGACGCTATTAGTCATTTTAATACTCTATAAACCATCACTGCACCTCTGAAAGGGCTTTTAGTAACGATTTGAATCATTACATTGTTGGAGTTTGAGATCAAATGTTGTTTAAACAATCTCATGTGTTCTTCAATACTGCTGGAGCGGCACCACAGATGGTGCATCTTGCAGAAGTTCACACCTTTCTGCTTGTGTACGAGGTAAAGGCTGGTACTGATTTCATTTCAGAGAAAACTCCCTGAGTGCTTCTTAAACAGTTTGATTGGGTTATTACAAAATTACAATTTAAAGAAAGAAAGAAAGAAAAAAAACACTTTATTGTCATTGTAAGTAACAATGAAATTCAGTTGGCAACTCTCATTTAAGCAGCAGCGATATACATATATAAATATAAGAAAGCAAAAACTGTGATTAAAAATTGTAATAATAATAATAATAATAATAATAATAATAATAATAATAATAAT
>JAODLC010000036.1:15814279-15836767 GCA_026781145.1 Hippopotamyrus pictus | reverse complement strand
AGTAAAGTACAGATACGTAAAAATGTACTTAAGTACAGTAACGAAGTACAAATACTTTGTTACATTCCACCACTGGTAGCCAGGTACACTGAATGTGAAAATGCACATTAGCGGCTGTATGAGAGCCTCCACTACACGTTTTATGAGGACTACACCTCATTTAAACTTGTAAATATTTTCCCCTACAAAGGGCTACGTTTTACCTGTGCTAATAAAAACGTTATTACCGGTATAATTTGCTGTTAACAAACTGTGACAATTCAACCAAATGAAACGTCACCTATCTGCAATCTGCGAGCACCAGTTAAGTCTTCTTTCGTCCCTTCAGAAATGCATCTGCTGTATTTCTAATTGTTCAGCACAGCGAGTCTGATATTGGCATCAAACATTATATTCCTGCTTCACTCTAGTGCTCCCCCTAGTGGCAAAAACGAAGAATGCCAGGGTTTTGCAAAACTTAACACTCAACGTATCCTGATTTTCTTGTCCAAAAAAATTCTTGCTGACCAGGTTATATCCTTTACCAACATGAATTTTCATAAGTCTACGTGCGCCCCATGAAATGAGGCTGGGCGTGTTCGGCCTCAAACGCCTAACACCAGTGTTTTAGAAGGTAATGGAAGACTCGATGTACTGTAAGAGTTGTGTCGTCTTTGAGCGAAATAAAGGGTCTGTAATTGGTGTCATTTCTTGTCTAATAACATTTACAACTTTTTGGAACATGCGTATTAACCCTGTCTTCTGTTATGTTATCACCTTAGGTCCCTAAATGCACTATTTTTCGCCCAGTTAAATACATATACATACATATTTGCCACTAGATGTCAGTATTATACAAGGGTTTTTTGCAGATACCAGAAACTCACTCGTAGAAGCTGCATTTATATAATGTTTCAGACGAATCCAATATCAGTATTACTGATAGTAACTTGATAATGCATCAGGTATTATTAGATGTTTTGTAAACAACAGTCAACATATTTTGAAACATTTATTTCAAAAGTGTAGCTGTAAAATTTTAATTATGAGCGTACACATATTAAGATATTGCTGTAACATTGCAGATTTTTATTAATAAACCTTCAGTTTCTGTCATGTTTCAAAACACCCATTGAATAAAGTAAATCATTATATAATATTCAGCTCCTCAAAAAAGGCGCTAAAATACAAGAGCCGGAAGTCCACCAGCAATCAAAAGAAAAATATTCATAGCTCCTGTAATAGTTCATAGTTTCTGATTAATTTAAGTTTTAAAAGTTGCTATTTAACATTTTAATGAACAGTCCTGCAAGGGAGGGAATAGTGAATTATGTATGAATGAACTGCTTTCATGCTATAATTTTTGAATAGCTGAAGCCTTTATTAAGCTTTCAGCGTTTATGAGTAAGATCAGTAGCTGGGAATACATGTAGTAACAATCATCTTGACCTCTTGCCCAGGGTTTAATTAGTTTTTTCCTAAAAAAAGGTCTGTCAGAGTTTATTCTGGCTAAACCCCAACTGAAGTGTTATTTAAGATGGATGCATGGAAAAGGCTGCAAAGCGCTTGGTCTCCAAACCTCTCTGTGGCGGCTTGGTGATGAGGGCCGCGGGCTTCATCCCTGCTCCTGGCACTGTGTGTAGGGCGTTTGTGTGTGAGCGTGTGCCGTGTACTGGACTGACCTGCCAGACAGGGTAGGCCCAATTTCATGGCCTGTGTCTGCTCCAGTAGGTTCCAGGCTTGCTGTGAACCTGCAATGCTTATGGAAGATGGATGGACGCATTTGCCAAACTAATTTGTCACTAATCAAATTTAAACTAGGGAATGAATGTTGCACTACAGTGACCAGTATTTCATATTTGATATGATTTGATCTTCTTGGTTTAACATGAATGAGTCAGCGTACTTGATATTGTGTTTAACTAAAAATACAACAGTGTAAATGTTGCTTTACTTCATAATTGGCATTTGTATACAATTACAGCTTCTTCCAGAGCTATAGCAAAACTCCCCCATTGATGTGTACGTTGTGTTCACCATTTTAAAACCAAAAATGCATTTTAAAGGCAATTATTCTATAATGGATAAAGCAAATATAGTAGGTGGTGCTGTCACCTCCTATCCAGCAGGTGGTGCTGTCACCTCCCTCCTCCAGGGCTGCGGCTTTAGATCTGACCACCGCTCTGCCTGTGCAGAAGCAGAACTGTTTTCGCCATGTGGGTTTCCCACCGCAGTCCAAAAGCACGCCACTCAGGTGACTGGATGTCTGTGTGGCATTTGCCAGGCGGCCAGTGCCATCTCCTGGGTACCCTAACATGCTGATACACGGCTGCTCTTGGTATATATGAACATTAGGGACAAGCATTCAGATGGAGCCAGTTTTAAATGGGGGTCAAACAAATACTGAATCCATGGGATGAAAATACAAAAATATGCGCCAGACTCCACATCCTACCAGGACCCCGCAATGCGTCCTCTCAGTTTCTCCTGCTTAAACAGCAAGTGGAAGGTTAACCTCTGAGGAGGAGATTATAACAGCCTTATGCTCATTATTCATTTTCGCAGTTGACACACAAAAAAAAAACTTTGGCAGGTTTTTTTTCTTCATTTCATGCCTTCCAATGAAACCATTTTGGAAAATAATTGCGGAAGTCCTCAGCCGCAGTTTATTCCAAAAGGCCATCCAGTTTCTGATCAGAAACTTCTGCCTCTCAGTCTTTACCAGTATGCTGAGTTTAATAGATGTGAAGTTAATAACCATCAGAGTAGCCTAAAAATTTTACATTAAAATAAAAAAGAAATGTTGCAGATAGGCGCACAGGTGCGTTAGGCTTTTAAAAAGATTTTCAGGTAAATGAGTGTTTATTTTCAGTCCTGGGTCCAAAAAAGGCACAGTTATATTCAGGTTAGAGTACTGTTCAACCTTACCACTGACACACTATCTCACATTACCCTAGAAGGACGATGGTACAACTGTGAATAACTTACCCCTCTTCAACATGATTTGGAGCATCCCAGAAACACAAATAAAATAAAAATGAAGAAAATTGACTAAACTAAATAATAATGAAACCCAAAAAGTTTGGACGAAGAGAGTAATTTTCAGTGCAGGCATTAATGAATAACTGAAATACTGTACTTAGAGGGTTACAGTGGAACACAGAAAAGCAACCAGTTTCAAGCTTAATCCACGGGGGCCCATTTAGAAAGTAGTGAGATGTTTGGTTAGCACGATGCATATTGGAACTGCTCCGCCGTGAAACAACCAACAGATGAGTCACTCACTCAGATAACAAATGTTGTTTTGCATTTTTCCACAAAACTATTACGGCCACTATTTAACTCAAATAATGCAAATTAGTCCAATTAACTTATTGCCTGCATTTTGTCTTAATGAAAAGTCATTGTATTCCATTTTATTATTTCTGAATTGTGTTTATTTTCGTAATAAGTGCTTTGGACGTCAGTCTGTCACATAAATAATCACCTGGACTTCAGAGTGGACTATAGCAGCTGAGATCACTTTCTTCTTCTTACCTTTATCTTGCTTTTTGTGACACCCTATGTGACACACTATGATTATTTTGGTCGACATATGACAAGTAGAATGTGCTGTTAATAAAATGCAGGGCCCAGTTTAACTTTATTGTGTTGCTTTTTGCCTGTTTACATAAAATCATAACATAGCGGCTTAGCGGTTAGCACTGTGGCGCCACAGCTAAAGGGTATCGGATCTGATTCCTACCCGGAAACCCTTGCAGGTGAACTGGATGGATCCTGTGTGAGTGTATGCCCTGCTGTGGACTGGCACCCATCAAGTTCCCACCCCTCTGCCCTGGGTTTCACTGTTATCCTGTACTGGATTGCCGTTTATGGAGATGAATCGAATTACACTGATAGTCTTCCATGTGATCTACAGTCAAAAACTCCATGGTATCTATTTCAAAATTGCAGTGATGTATGCGGTGCAAAGCATGAGTCATTGTGCTGCTTAATTAGAAAAAAAATCCTTTATCACATGCAGCACATACAGCTATGGGGGACAAAAACTGCACCAAGTGCAAATGAGAATCCATGCTGTTGCATTTTCATTATTCGTCCCGTTTCACCCCTGTGTGTCAAACACATTCCAGAACCTTGTGGCGAAATCTGGAGCATTGCGACAGACACCGTGACCATGCTGTGGGATCACTGCAGTAACCCTGACCTTTTCATTTAGTTTTTTTTTTTTAATACCCTCTGCTAGCACAATGGTATGAATATGAGGAAGAACAAGCAACAAAACACTGTTGTCTGTCGTACCAGCAGCAGAAAAGTGTAAATACATCAAAGGAAGATTTGCCAACAGAAAATATAATGAACTGTGGTATTTTCACAACCCTGCTCAAGACATAGCCACGTTTTGTTAATTCTTTCTCACGATGTATTAAATCATGAGCACATTTTACTAATTCATTCCCTCGTTTTAGTTCAATCGTGGCCACGTTTTACTAATTCGTTCTCTAGTTTTAATTAAATCATGGCCACATTTTAATTCATTTTATTAATGCGTTCCCATGATATATTAAAATGTGGGCACATTTTACTACATAGCCTGCTTATGGTAAAATATTATATATCGCCATGTTTTATTAATTCGTTCCTACAATGTATTAAATTATCGGCATGTTTTACTTATTCATCTCCTCATTTTAGTTAAATCGTGGTCACATTTTATTACTTTGTTCCCTCGTTTTAGTTAAATCATGAGCACATTTTACTAATTCATTCTCTCGTTTTAGTTAAATCGTGGCCACGTTTTATTAATTCATTCCCACGATATATTAAAATGTGACCACGATATACATAATTTTTATCATCATGTCATGAGCAGGGATCCGTAGAATTTGGATTCTGACGCAAAAAAAACCCCCGGGAGCTGTAAAATACTTACCAGTAAGGAATGAGTACCTTACAGAGGCATTGAGAGAGGACCACAGACACAAAGTAATAAACAAGCATACAGTCAGGAAATGAGCATAAGGTTTTTCTTTGGGATAAAGTGTGCATCTGCAGCAATGCAACCACAGACTTTCAGCACGCCAACCTAATGACTCACCCAGCCGTCCAGTTTATCCGCAGGAAGACTTGTTGTTTACACTCTAGGCACCTATGCAACGTTGCAGGTTCTAATTTGAGGTTTTCCCCGCCATTGACCTATAAAATGAAAAAAAATCCACAAGATCTAAGACGTATTTTGTATTCTTTGAAATGGCTGTAATTTGATAATTCATAGTTTCTCACAGAACAATTCTTAGTCTTTTCATGTCTTTATGAATTAGGAGAAACTTTATCAGTTTATGTAAACACTATTATGGTTCTTCAAACAATTTCACAGCAGAACAATAACCAATAAAAACCTGCTTTGACATTAGGCCTGATATCATATTGGAGCCTTTCACCAACTTGCAGTAAGTTTCACAGGACTGGATTCAAACAGGCTGTTAACATAGGACTGGATGAATTATCTGAACAAAAGCTGGAGTACAGTAGACAACGGGCTGAATTCCCAAGAACACGTAACAAACTATATGAGCTTTCATTGAGCTTCATATAAAAATGGTTATATTATTATTGATAAAAGACTGTATCTTGTATCCTGAACATATGTGATACATCAACATCTATAACTTATAGTTTCATCTACAAATAAAATCCATTTCATCACACTCTGAATGAAACTCATAACCAGGCTCACTCTTCTTTTTCCCCAGTGTAGCTCCTTCCTCAGTGCCTTTGATTTTTTTCTCTGCGATTCTGGAGCTCACTGCCCAAATCTAATAAGCATAATTCAGCAGTTTCATCAGGGCTGCTTGCTTACTCTTCCATATAAACATTCTGCAGTCTATTATCATTTAACATTATTTTCTTTATTTTAATAAAAAATCGTCTTTGCAACTGAACTCAAAATGTTCAAACACAAACTCGAGTTAATAAACAGTATCCAACAAACTATCCATTTCCTGTAAACATTTAGCCAGGACAGGCACTACAGGACATGGGGGGACAGCTTGGATGGGATGCCAGTCCTTCCCAGGATGAGCTTTTAAGTGGTATAATTTCCATGCATTCTCTACGTACCCTGCATTCAGATTTCCACACTCCGTAGTCTCTGTAGTCTCTTAGCAAATATGATTATTAGAAAACAAAGCAGACAAAATGGTAAAACTTACCAATTTCCAACCAGATATCACAATTTCCTGTTAATTTCCAGTTAAAACTTACTGCCAGTGTATCACCAGCTCTGAAACAAGCTTACAACTGTCAGTGATAAAACTCTTTTGTTATAGTTGTAGTAATGCTTTATGTACAAAAACACTGAAGGTCTTTGTTTCACTGCTGTCAGAAGGTGATAACAGCCCCCTGGGAAGCTGGTGAATATTAAACATGAGACCTGGTGGTCTTCAACAGCGCTGCCTGTCCAGCAGTCTACTACCAATGCTACTTTCAGTTAGGAGACTTCAGATATGCGTTTTCAGTTGGGAGTTGAGCGTTCAGTATATTTGAGAACAGGGTGTGTTTACATACTGTACGATGACAAAAAGGGTCAGATTACATTTGCTAAGCAGTCTTTAAGCTGTGCCGTGAAACCATGTTTTTGCAGTTGCTCTAACTGCATTAATTGCACAGATTTTTAATAAAAACAATTCTGTATATGTAATATTGCATTTATGGCTCAATATCTCATTCAGTGTCCACAGACCAGCCAGAAAATAAATTCTGCTTCCATTAGCTGCATATTTACCTTTACAACAGACAAAATCATTTTGTAAAAAAACAAACAAAAAAATAAAGTTAACAGATGATTGTGCTGTGACCATCCTCCACACCTCCCAAACAGATTGTGAAATTAATAGGAAATTCATAATTTTGCATGATCTTAACATGAATTCCGATGGTAGTTGAGGAAATCTGGGACACAGTTGCATTCATTGTCCAGTGAGCTTTTCCACACAGCTAAACCCACCGACAGCAATGAATGTTGATTGTGACCTTTGCGTTAAGATATTTCGGAAAGAACAAGCTGCGTGTTTCTTAGTAGCTGTCCATTCGCATACTGTAGGTTCCAGGTGGAAAGTCAGCAACCCTCTGCGCTGGCTGCGAGATGCACAAGGGCTGACTGCAGGGTACAATCAACGGTCGATGGTTTCGTACATTTATCTCAAAACTCACCGACAGCGTTGAATGTTCACTGAAGCAAACGTGGCCTGCGGGGCTATCAGAGTCTGACATCTGCTAAAAGACCCAATGCACAGGATAACAATAGGATGTGAATTCAACGGTTACAATGTTTGGTGGACAAACATATTTGAAAAGCATTGTAAACATTGAGGACTGGTGTAAATCTTTGATCGGCTTATGAAAACGAGTAATCCAAGCTTTCAGACAGAGTAGCTAGAGAGTCTAAACAGATATGAAGAAAAAATCTAATGACTGGAAGCTAATGACTCATACGTCTTGATTTCAGTCAGACGACAGCAGCAGATTCATACTCACCAGAAATGGTCTAACAAACAACGTTTCACTACTAATCACTGAAATACAAGTTGTTGCTCAATGCTATTTAATGTTCTTTTGAAGACTATATTCTGGTAAAGCACATGTATCAAACATAGCTGGAGTTCAGGATATAGTAACAGCACTAAAAAGACTCTAAATAAGAAAACAAAGCTTTTTGGGAGCTAGCAATTTTCTCCTTGACTGTATGGTTAAATAATTAATACAAATAATAATAATAATAATAATAATAATAATAAAGTTTTGAGGTTATGTGAAGTTGTGAGTGTAATTTGGAAAGTTAACATAAAGGAGGTTCAGAGAATCTGGTGGATGATGCTCTATCACGTGCATAAAGAACTGTTGCATATTTAACACGAGTAAAGAAGAATTGTTGCATGTTGTTGACACGTTTGCCCTTTTAGGGTGAGCGCATTACACGCATGGGGGTGTACATGTCTGTTTTCTCTCCATTTCTCCATTTCCCCCTCCCCTTTACCAGATCTGCAAAGAACATGATTGGTGCTTTTGGCTGTGCAACACAAGTCATTTGATAAAGACGGCAATCCATCATCGGTGCTGGAGTGAAGAGCAGCCAATCCCAGAGGCTCGTCTCGAAGACAGGAGGGGGGCTTAGCCTTCAAAAGCTGGTTATGTCTGGGTGTCAAAGAGCAGAGTGATGGTTGGGCTATTATTCTCATTTGGTGAATGTTGTCTGTGATACTTTACTTCTGTATTCTGTAACCACCCCCCCCCCCCCACCCCCCGGGACGGACGGGCGGGCAATAAGCGTGCGCACATACATGGACACAGCTTCTCTCTCTGTATAAAAACACAAAACACCAGGGCAAATGGCTCCCATTCAATTTGTGTTTGGATAGGTGAGTCAGGGCTTTTTGTCTGTTTTCGGTTTTTGTTAGCACCTTAAATCTAAGTAAGGAAGAGGTGTTACGTTTCATTTTCTTTGCTTTGGCGCCATCCATGTTCATGTCCAATGCCTGGACCATTCTTCTATCTTCCCAGTACACATATCGCAGTACTACTGCATCTACAGATCTATGTTGTTGTTGTCTTTGTTTGTGTCAAACTACTGTCCTAACTCATATGCCAGGCTTTTAGTGTCTCCCCTTGGTTTTACGTATCCAACCAGCCCAATTATAGCCACCCCTGTTACACATCCTAAAAACCTGCTTAAAACCAGAACCAGGAATATAACAAAAATAATCACAAATATGTAAGCTCTTCCCTGTTCTTTCCATGAAACTGGGAATACCACCCAGGTTGATAGTGGACCCCTTTCTTAAAAATAATTTTTTAACTCATTAGGATGTACGGAAAAACCGGGTCTTGAATGGGACAAGAGGATAAACCGTCAGATTTCTTTTCAGTTACTTTTCACATTGAAAATACATCAACAGCAAACATAAAGTGACCACCAATAAAATACTTCGCACAATGAATAATCGGTAATGATGAGTGTATACAAAAGTCTGTGAGTAACACACACCCAAGTCAGACACAGGGTCACCTGATTGTCATTCTCTGAAAGACAGAGGTATCTCCCGCCCTAACAAAACCCAAAACATAAAGCTGGAAATTCTCGTGTTTTGGTGAAGCTGCGGGCTGCTACCACCTTTAGCTACATGAAGCAGAAATAAACGAAGGCGTCCGGCCTACAGAGGAGGCCAGTCATCCTGAAACTATCAACTCGGGGGAACTTCATTAAAAGCCCTACGCAGAGCGGCCCGTGTGCGATCTGTGGCGTGCTCGTCCTTCCACGACTTCTCGATACAGATGTTCACAGCTGTATTATGTCCAGAATGGAAAAAAAAAATCTGACTTCCAGACATGGATTGTGTATGAAGGGAATTCAGTCACTTGTTCTCAAGGCAAAAATGATTAAACACCTAACAAAACAACAAAGGGTTATAGACAAAACACACCAGATTCCAGAAAGTACTGTGGCGTCCTTTGCATAGAGATGAGTATATCTTCACCTGTAACTATCGGTTAACTGATCGATCAATTAACACTCCTGTTGCACATACATTTTTTTGTAAATCTGTCTGTGTGGATTGTGTATTAATATTATGGGGAATTAACCAGACATGGTGTGACATGAAAACATATGAAAATCAGTCACTATATAAAACGACTGACATACACACTCCGCATTTCTAGCACTTTACGGTTTTTCAAAACCATCTGCTCCTACTAATTACTGATGCGTTTTCATAAAACGACAAATTATAATTATACCCCCAGATATATTTAACTGTAGCCAATCAGCATCAACTTGCTGAAACACATAAGAACAGACCTTTCTCCTGTGGTTTCTTCTGGTTCAGGTCTTCATTCCTTCAAAAAGCCTTACAGATTAGCTGCTTCTTCCTTCCGCAGCCTTTGACTCTCTGTCATCAGAACTCCGTCATTATTTTGTCAGGAAGGTGAAAAGGGACCCCGAGTCATACTGTACCTCCAACAAAAGTGACACAAGAGCAGGAAGGAAAGCATGAAACTTACCATCCAGTGACAGCACAAACCCGTTATTCACTCTTTTTTTTCCCTCTTCAAGCCAGACTTGCAGAATGGCCCTTACGTTGCATAACTGAAGAGATGCACGATGAGCCAGTTATTCTTTATTCATATCAGTGATCTTGGGGGGGGGGATGATTAATCGGCAATCACATGCTAACAGTTAATAGACTGGTCAGCTTATGGCTGAATTCTGCTGACTCATGCTCTGCTGGTTTCTCATGTCTTCCGTGGATTTGATGAGTGCACACCATCAAGCACCTGTTCTAAACAAGCTCCCCACAGTTAGCGCTGACTGACAGGGGTTTTAAACCTAATTTTCTTTTGGTTTCCCATTACATTTCACAAACATCTGTTCCATCCATCCATCCATTTTCTGCAATCACTTGTACCATTGAGTCACGGGGGGGTCCGGAGCCTATCCTGGAGGCTATGGGGGCAAGGCAGGAAACAACTTAAAATGGGGCGCCAACCCATCTCAGAACATCTGTTCTTGGTGGCAAAGGCCAGTTCATTCTCCTCCGCACACACGCTAGCGGACGAGTCCGCTCAAACATTTATGACGCGTTTGATATCATTGTGCACCTCCGCGTTTGACGACCACCCTCTGAACTCCAAATTTGTGTCCGCACATCGGTGTAAGCACAGCTCCACGCACACGGCGAATGATCGATTCGCTACCGCCACTTTAAATGGTTTGTAGTTTGCAAACCTTACAGACTATTTACAAGGTAATTAAACTGTGACATACATGTAAATGTGTGTGCATGTGAGTGCGACTTGAATCGAATTTAAAATCTCACGCGAGCCAGCTGACCGAGGTTGACAACCCTGTTGGCTCTCTGAATTTGTAAAACTTGGAGAACGTGTGCTGTGGTACGTGTGCAGGGAATATCAGAATAATATTTTATATTATTATTATTATTATTATTATTATTATTAAAAATATAAATACAACACATTGTTTGCATGTGCGAAATACGGTGCTTGACCGGAGAACTACGAACGTTTCCATGTACGTATACGCAGAGTGGATACGCAAGTGTTGCACTTGTGCGGAGAAGTATGAACCAGCCTTGAGAAACGTAAGTTTCTAATGAGTCTATTACAATCTATCCAGTGATAAATGTCTTCCTGAAGACTCCTAGGGTTCTACAAAATATCTATACATTTTATATATGCAACATGCAGATATCTACATGTTAGATGTACCTATCTGACCCAAGTACAAGTTAATATTAGCAGAAAAAATATTTTGTTTACAAATAAATACATATATGTCACAGTACATTGCAATAAAATAGGTCATTCATATTACTCTACTATCATACAATTCTTATTACTCTGCTCTATGAAATGGCAGCCTAAATTTCAGTTTCGGTTAAACTCATTAACTACTTGAAAAGTGCCGAAAAGCTTACAGCTTAGATAAACCAATATTAAACTGATATTTAGCTGACTGATGACTAATGTAAAGGAGAGGGAAGGAAGTATTTGTAGCATAAACTGTTTAAAAAGCCAAAAGCCAGCAAGAAATCTTGGCAGAACGAGCATCTGACCAAATGAAGGAGCCTTGCTGTAATCTCGGCCATTCCTGATGTCAGGGCTATGTGCAGCTGTACGCAATATGATGCACTCTCTGGCCTGATAGCACTGGAATTGCCCCAAGGCACAAAATAACTACCCACACCGCATACAAAACAAGGCGTGACAGGCGTTATAGGTTGGAAGCACCTGATTATAGATCTGAAAGAGGCAGCAAAGCTCTGAAATCTAATTGGACATCATAACTGTAGATGTGGATCACACGGGAGTGTCAGCACATTAAGTAAAGGGCTCCCACCGGCTGGAAATGAAAAACAGACACATAAACCGAGGAGTGAGAGGGTCTCTCTCGGCACAGCTCCCTGTCTCCAGTCGCCATCTTTTATTATCTCCGACTTAGAGTTACTCGTATGCTACACCGTCCAATCATATGACCAGCAACAACAAACCTTCAAACGGACAGATATAGGAACAGAAAGAGCCCCCTTTACATTTTTTCCTATGTGCAAATCGCTCTGCACATACCACAGATTCAGTGACAGGACCAGCTGAACCCACTGAACATCCACTAGCTGATCTGGCAGATGAAGCAGCCGCCACTGCACCACTCTTGAGGTCATGTTATCTCCTACATGCAGGGAGAGATTTATCATGGATGACTGAATAAAAAATATGCATACCCTGAAAAATTACTTTTGAATTCTAAATAACTACAATCTCGCACTGATGGATAGAGCACCTTGCAACCCCAACAGAGTCCTTGGCACCAGCTGCAAACTGAAGTCTGAAGACCGACTCTAAGAGCTGCACAAAAGTCAAAGTAGCCTTGGAACAAAAAGACAGCCATTAGCCTGTGCTCACCCTCCTCCCTCCTCCATCGAGTACTGACACTGTAGTCATTCAAGCTTGGCAGAAATATGGAATGATTTGGTGCCCAGATGCCCTATCCAACCATGACACACAACCCCTGTGATGCTCCCCACCAAACGTCTTTTATTCCCCCACCTACATCTAGCCATCCGTTACCACCTACTGTTACAAAGATTTTATCCAGACCGAGGAAGACTGCCCCGTGGAGAGGTTGCAAGATGTCTTGATAAATAAATGTGCAGCTGACTGCGAGTCTGCATCTCTGGCTCCTAAAGCAACCAGCCATCGATTGCAACAAAATGCACCTTCCTGCGATTCTGCTGCGACAATACCAATTTGTGGGTGAATAGCCGTCAAAGGCATATTCTAAGGCAATGTCCCATGTGCCAGTACCCATTAGGTCATGATTCCATAAACATCACAATCCTTTTCCTGTGCACACCTCCTCATCCATTACTCCGCACGGCATCCAATTACACTGCTCGGCTGTAACTTGGCTCGTCGTCTCACCGGTCACTGCCGCACGCTTGCGCACGGCGAGATCCGGCAAGCCCCAACGCTTCGCATGCCCTAAGGCTGCATTTATTCGTAGGCTGTATGACCGTCATCATCTGCTCAGGAAATGTCTAGCTCGGGTACCTCCTCACCCAAAATCTGTGTGGCTCAGTCAGTTCGGATCGCATCTTCCTTAAAATCTGATGCGTAGGACAGGATGTTAAAATAAGAAAGGATTCTGAAGCACCGACTCCCACAGACATACCGATCCTCTAGATAGTAACAATGACACACAGGAGCGTTTCTGTTTTTGTTTGGGTTTTTTTTTTTTTCCCTCGTAGCTGTGCTGGTACGTGGTTTTGTCTGTCCAGTCTTGCACATAGCCCCGTGATTTCCATTTGAGTCATATTTGTGTAGGTGTGCAGATACTGCACTGCACACTTGGTCCATTTGTGGCTCTTCGTACTTTCTTAACGTTTGGTAACTCAATAAACAACTATTAGCTTCTTTGTCAATCTTAGTTTTAGACACCCCACGACTGACCTTAAACAACCGCCTACGACGTACCACATGGTAAATCTAAAGGGCTGCCCCCCCCCCACCACCCCATCAACCCTGAACTCTAAACAGACACTCAGTCTCTGTAATGAGGGCATTATCTTCACTTGTATGAAGAATTGAGTGGTTTCGCAATGGAGAACCTCTGAAATATCGGTACGGTGCTAACATGTGGTCTGTGTCTGGGGGGAAAAAATAAAGACAGACAGTTCAAGTGAATTGTACATAAAATGCTTAAAAACAGAATGTGTTAGTAGCAAGTGTCAGACCTTGAATATAATAGCTAAGCTATTCTTCTAACAAGCATGATTATTTGAGCATGCTTAATTAACTAACTGTCATCAGTCAAACGATACACCTATTCTGGATATAACGCATATTGGGTGTTTTTCCACCACACTGAGTACCGTATTTTTGGTACTTTGAGAAAGTACCAAAAGGATGGTACTTCAAGGCGTTGGTGTTCCACTGGCGTAAAAACTGGTACCGGCACTGAATGACATCACAATGCGAGGCGGGTATTTTGTACTGAATTTTAAAAATGGCTGTAGTATATTATACGGTTTGGCTGTGTAATATTAATACCAACTTCGTATGTTATGCACATACAATTCTTACATCACTAGTCAGCTACATTAAAATAAGGGTTTTTCTTACTTGCAGTTCAGTATGGACATTATAGCGCCGAGGTTAAAGTTTCGCTAAAATATTTTTACTCTGTTACTCTCATAATCCTGTTATTCTGTTACTCTCATTACTGTTACTCTCATAGGAAAAAAACTTAGCAAGCTTTGCAGTTTTAATTCTTATTCCTTTTATAGATTCTTATATGTTTAAAAATCAGTTTAAAGTTTACCTCTGCTGCTTTTGCATGAGCAATGCAGGCATTCATTTTCATCCTTGCTGTTTAAATCACTCAAAGACGGGTTTGTGAGAAACTTATGAACTACCCCAATATTTATTACAGCAAAATCACTATATTTATGTACAAAATGACATTGGTAGGGCAGCACGCTACATGTGTGTCGTATAAGTATATTCAGTAAAATACTTCTTAATTTCTTGTCATGCCATTCAGATCTTTTTGTTATATGACTTTTTACGACCGGATCGCATTTTTAATTTTTTTAGTTTGTTTATCACTATTTTCTGAGTTTGCAGCTGTATTCAAGCTGGCATTTGTATTGTGTTTCAGCGGCAGGCAATTTGCATAACCAATCGACAAAGAAAGCATTTCACGTCCCACCACAAAGTACCGAAGTACCAAAGAAGTACCCCAGCTGGTTTGGCACTTTCAGTACTGGAACTTTTGGTACTGTTACTTAACCGGAGGTCAATGGAAAAGCGAAAGTACGAAAAGTACCGTACTTGGTGCAATGGAAAAGGACCCATTGTTCTTGTTTCAAAGATGATGACCGTTTACTGTGTGTAGCCAGCCGTCAAACACCAGTATCTATCCTCTGACAGCACAGATGGAATCACGGTAAATAACTCATGCCTCATCATGCCTATATGACATAGATGTCACTTTGAAATACCAGCCAATGATTTGGGGCTAACACTGCTAGCTTCAAACGGGGATGGTTGTTCAAGAGTTTTAAAGATTAAAAAAAATGGAAAGATGAAAAGTGGTACAGTTTTGCATATTTAAGTATGGACCTATGAAGAATGAAAAAGTGCCTCAGTTTGAAAAGTCCATGCAAAGATGTTTCACAGGATATACAAAATCAAACAGCAATGACCCGTGTGATATTCCAAGTATATACATTAAACTTAACCAGAATAAATACACTAATCATAAGTCATTTCAACCAACCAGTTGAGTATAAAGAGTCACAGTGACAGACCACTCAACCAGCTGGTTGAAACAAAGTCCTGGTTTGGATTTTTACTTTCTGGACCTGAAAAGTCCACCTCTGGAGGACAGCCAGGTCTAACCTGCAGGACAGAGTGTATATGAATAAATCTCCTGGAGTGGAATAGGGTGCCACACAAAGTATGTCCAGAGATATCTGCTGTCAGAAAAACATAAAAAACAGCTACAATAATGTAGACTAACTGAATCTTCTCAATTTTTTGCATATAAAAGCAGAATACAGGACACAATAATTAAACTAGATCAACCCACAACAAGGACAAGTATAAAGTCATTTGTTCATTTAGTAGTATCTATTTCTAGGGAACCTATTCATATTCGTTATATAATATTGGCTCAGTTAATAGGATTATGAAATGAAAGTAATGTGTTATTTTTTGTTTATATTATAATTGACCAACTGATTGAAATCATATTCTGTGAAAGCCAGAGCAGAACAGATCCATTAAATGGGGAATGAATGAATACAGCTTATATATATATCTCCATTCCACAAATACCCTTAATACACATCAGAAATTGTTTTTACATTCTCTGTTCAGCCACATTTGGTGAGTTACATTCAACCAGTACAGGTCACTACAAGCAACACAACGCAACCAAAGTGCCTCTAAAACATTTAGAATAAAATTTAATGATTTCTACTACCTCAGGAATATGAGAAGTGTTAAACTCAGACATCGTTATAAGGATCAGAGCTGCATTTTCCTTGAGGCTTTGGCTGTTGTGAGTGAACTACAATTTCCAAGTGAGACCTTTATCATCTGGAGAACAGAGGGTGCACCTACAGTAGAGTTCCATTAGAAGGTCTCTGCAAATCTGAGACTATGGAAATAGGCAGGGAAATCATTTTACTTCAAAGACACGACTTGAAAAACCTTCTGTATCAAACGGTTTGTAAAAGTAAGCATCAGGATGAAAGGGTACAATAAAGACACAGACAGTTTTAAAGAAAGGTCTGCTCAAATTAGGTGCTATCTCGACTACATGGCCTCTTTAAGCCTGTAATTTAAATGGCGCTATCGAGACGGCCTGAGTTAAACCAACTTAAAGGATACAGACAGAGGGAATTACGAGCCATTGCAGTCTGCATGCGGGAAGATCAAGGGATGAGATTGCAACCTTTCATTGTCTGCCATGTTGTTGAGAGGTCCTGTTCAGAGAGCGTCAGGACAATCTGTTCAGGAACAACACCATCAATACCCCTTATGGACACCTGGAAAAGAAGAGTAATAGATTTTCAGATTTCAGAATTTTGTTTTAACATTATCATCCTTATCAAAGGCTAAAACCAGCAGAGCTAACAGGCATCACAGTATTTGAATGCTTTACTATCATAATACTAAAGCATTCAAATATTTTGCCGTCTTTGAATCTTGGCTTTAAAAATATCACAACATTTTCATAACTGAGCAATAAATACAAAGAATGTGTAAATATCAGCGTCCTCAGCGGATAAATATTTGTTTTTCACTAACAAGATTTCAGCAAAAAAGAAGACTCATGACAGTTCCTCTCTAAACCTGTTAAGAGATTTAAAATGTTCTATTCTGTCAGCACCACAGTACTGTTGTGTTGACAACAATGCTTATGGGAGTGTAATTTTAAGTGCTTATTTTGGCTTTCAGTACATATTTTCCACATGTATGAAAGTATTCAGTACAAGGTGTGCATGTCAACTGAAACTGTCTTGCAAATATCCCAAAAACGGAGGGGTTTATTATATAGCCCTAAACAACATGGCGCCTTCCTGGGTTATTGTCTCACACCTTCATGGTTGGGGGCTTGTAAGCCAGTGGTGCGAGTGGCTTTCGCACGAGTACGGCTTCTTCCCGTGTCATGGGCTAATTAGCCTCCTTAGATGCATTTGTAGTGTTCTGTAGTGCATTGTGTGCGACTGTGTGCTGCGTGCCCTGTCACAGACTGGCACCTCATCTAGAGCTTCACCTCTCTAATGCCCTGCGATGTCTACGGTGGGCTCTCTGTACTGAGGGCGAATGGAAGTTGTGAGTTCCCTTCCATTCATCTTCTAACCATTAACTCCAGTTGTGGTCATGGGGAGGATGGAGTCTCAGGTAGCACCAGGCCGATTTGCAGCCCGGACGGGACCCCGGTGTGTGACGTCCCCTAATTCAATATTTCAGCACCATTATGAATACACACAATTTGTGTTAAGGATTTTTTTGCGCAACACATTTACCGTCATAGTGTTTTAGAGTGTATTCATTACAAAAGATGCTATTCACATGAAAAGGGCAGCAGGTACAGTTTCAGCCACTAAATGTATCGCTATTTCATACCGTTATGTTAAATCATTATAATTACCGAAAGATAAAAAACTCAAATACTTCAGATTAAAAAAAAAACACAGGAATATCGGCACTGCTGTTTTTCTCTCCTAGGAAAAATGCCACTTATCTCATACCTTAACTTAAGTAGTATCCTTGTTATCTGAAGTACATCTTGTAAAACTGCTATCAGAGAGATGAAACAACGCAGAAAAGAAAGATTCAAAACACAGGCGAATCACAAAAGCAGTAACAAATTACAGTCTAAGACTGGTGGCCAACGGATGTCAGAGCAGAGGAGAGGAGATCTTGTACTACTACTTCAGAAACTTCCAGAGACGCATGTTTTAGATGCACCTGAGTATTCGAGTGATATTCTCAAAGAAAAACATAACTTAGGACAACATTTCATCTTGCCAAACGTGTGTATTTAATCTATGGGAAAACAAATAACCTCTTAGTACTTGTCTGTACATTAGATGCATTCAGAAAATGAATCCCCTCCAACAGACTTCAGCTTGGAAAAAGCAGACAAATGCATAACTAGAGAACTGGGCACCCTTGGAATTCAATACTTCTCCCCAACTGGTGCTCTCAAACATAAATTGTATGGGTAACTGAAATAATATCGAGAAATATACATTCTTTTTTATTATAAGACTGTAAAACTGATAAATATAGCACATTACCAAAAAAACGTATATGCCTGCTCCTTAAGTATGTGTGAAATCATTCGGCGAGAAGGATTATGCTATTTCCACTGTGGCTTTCCGAGGACGTTCTAAATATAGCCATTCATAAGAGGAAGTGTAGGTAATGACCCTAAACTGATCTGTTCCTGGCAGTAATATAAGACAGGAATACACTTCATGCAGAGAAGATTAATTTGAATGAACACACCATCTTATGAGACATACAGTGAAAGTCATATGGGATCTCCAAGTCATAAGACGACTCAACGGTAACTGAAAAAATAAAATGAATGAAAAGTAAAGGAGCTTAAATCTCACAAAACTGCAGAGATGAAACCATACGGTCACGGTGACTTGGTAAAACTGGAATGCATCTTTTCTATCACATAGTTACAGTTCGCCTTGAGAATAGCTAGCTGGTGGTTTAAAACAACATGAGCACATCAAGAGAATTATATGATAAGAGGAGGGCAGGCAAGACATTCACTGAGAAGATTGCAACTCTACCTTAACATGCGGAGAGAAATCCTCGCATTAATATTCAAACGCTGTAGAGGTTTAGAGTACAGGGTTTTAAAGAGAAAATTATAAACCTCTTAAAACCAATAAATGCTGAATAAGAAACTGGACACCATTAAAAGTTTTCCAGTGACTTATTTCTAGAACTAGTCATTATAATTGGCCAGTGTACCTGAGGTAGCAATTGAACTAAACGCTAATGTAATTATTACTATTATTATTATTATTATTATTATTATTGTGGCCGCTAGCTTCACGTGGAGTTCCTGTATCCCTGTATTTACATTCTTTCTTACAACAAAATGCTTTAAATGGGTAAATTAAAAGTTGCTTTGCATTCAATTTGAATATATTCCTTATATATATTCCTTATCTGAGCAATGGAAAAATAGTGAATGATACAAGCCTTTCGCATTCTGCAGTTAACACACAGTCCACTGTACATTTCAATGATGAGCATTTTAAGGTTTAGCAGAACATGCGACGACATTGGGAATCACGAAGTTGGCGACGCTGAGGTATGGAGCGTTCTACATCTCCGTTGGTCGCCAAGCTTCCGTGGGCTTAGCTTCTCCGGCGTCAAAGCCCACCATTGTCAGGAAACCCCACTGGACCGATCTACAGAGGCCACCTTCAGCCCTCTGCAGGAGCTCCCTGGCTCCAAAGAGCACCGCTGGGGTGTAAGAGGAGCCCCCCCAGCCTCCTGTTCTGGCCCCGTGACCCGTGCATTGGGATTAATTTAAGCGGTAGCCTCAATGCGGAAGGCCGAAGACTTCAGAGATCTACCGACACAGAGGCTGGACTTAAGACACCAGGCAGAACAAAATTAAAGGCAACGGTAAAATGTTAAACGGTCATCTGCCAGACACAAATAAAATTAAAAAAAAAAAAAACAACAAAAAAACATGAACGGTCATTTGTTCAGCACGGCTCACAAAGGTCCCCCCGTTGTAAAAGGGCTGACCTCACATTTCTTTTCCTTTCATCTTCCCTCCGTTAAAACAAGGCCCTTTGTCTGTCTTAAATTGGAATAACCGGCACGGGGCAGCGGTCGAAAAGGCCTGAGAATTACCGTTAACACACCGAGGAGGAAACAAGAAGGAAGGGGCAAAAGACAGGAATCAAATCTGCATGAGAATGAAGGACAGGAAGCCAGGCACACAAGGGCTTGGAGTCTAAGGAACGAGAGTGGCTTCCGAGTTATTAAATCTATAAAAAGCAGTAGAGGCAGGACGTTTCAGGGACCGCAGCACGGACACATCACGGGGACTGCCCCCCCCCCGCACCCCCCCTTTATGACAGGGTGTCTTTAATCAACCCTCTTGTGATAGCCACTTCGAGTGTTACCACAGACGAGCAGAATCTCTGCGGGGCAAGAAGAAGTGAAGAAAAAAAAAAACAGAAGAAATTATGGGTTTCAGGATTTCACGTTTTATATCCATGTTACCTATAATCCATCAGTCCCAGTCTGTCTGACCGCTAAACAGGCTTGTAGATGATTTACTGCCACTTTGAGTGGGGATAAAACATTCCCAGTCAAAGTCGCTGTGTCTTTTTTAATATGCAGCAGTGGTAGGACAGATAAGACCTTTTAAACAGTTTTACTCTGCAGTTATGCAACGAATGAAAATCTCAGAATGGCCAGAAAAATGACAGATGAAGCTGTAATGATGTCTTTGGGCATATAGAGTTATAGAGACGTTAAATAATGGCGCACGGGACTGGTTTAGTGTTAATCCACCCCTAACTATACGCCACTGACAAAAAATGCAAAATATAAAAGCAGAAAACACCACTGCCTTCTGTCTAGAGGAAGAGGTATTCATCTTCTTTGCCAAAAAATGCTTTTACATTTACGATGCGCTTTATTGATCCCAGGATGAAATTCTTACAGCAGTAAGGTATGTCAAGTGCAGACAAACATACCGTGCGAAACAAGACGAAGTGCAAAGACAGAAAACTCATTTTATAGAGCAGACAAACAGGACATCCTAAGATTTTGGGGGGGGAGGTGGACAGGTACCTGTCTATAGCCAGATAATCCAGTGCGATGATGCATTTTGGCAGTTTTCATATTACATTTGAGTTGTTGATGCCATAAGATTTAGACGTGAGATTTTGATGCTGAACCCAGGCTCATTCATATTAACAAGCAGTAGATTTAAAGACTGTAAACCAGTATTTATAAACACAAGGCTGCTGATTCAAGATGTACTTACATGCTGAAAAGCAAACTAATTTCATCCTTTAAACCGTTTTCTACGTGAAACATGAAACATTGCTGGTGCTCTGCCCCCTGTTCCCTCGTTTTCTTCTGGGGGAGCCTTTCTTTTTTTAAAATGAACTCCTCAGGACTGGCCATAACTGCAAGTGTGATTTAGCTACCTACCATCACCCCAAGGAAAACAGCCTGAAGCAGAGAGCTGATTCACTGGAGATGTAGTGTGATGCACTAACACCTGGAAATGCTAAGCGACAGACAGGACAGCACTCACGTCCCATGGAGAGTTCTGACGTACCTCCTGGGTATGGTAACAGACAACGGTCATGCCAGAGGGCAGGGGGGCATTTGAGAGACGCAACTGTGGCACAACCTCCAAACACCACTCCCCCCCTCCACCCTGATCAAACGGCTCACCTCCCTCTGCTCTCGATTTTCCACACCGTGCTTCCTCCTGGGCCTCCTGGAGCTCTGGAGACCGAATGAACTTGGAGGCTGCTGGCTCACACAGGCTCTGCTGTCTACAAGGAACAGGGGAAACACAGAGAACTCTCAGAAAGCTGCAGGACATCAGGCTTCGGCTGCATTAATTTTTTCATTCCATCGTACCTTCTAGACATTTCACCCCAGTTTATGGCATATGACGTTATTTAAAAAAAAAATAAACAGGTAAACCATGTAGGCTACTGTAAACTCATCAGCCAGGAATCAGCCTAAACGAACTCACCTGCATGGAAGATGAGCGCTAGGCAAACAAGGAGACAACTCCTTGTTGAAGAGTTAAAAAGGTCACGCATGGTTTGCTGCACCACTGCGACTGCAGCCGCATGAGCGCAAGGCGTCTAAGTACTAAGAATGCCACTCATGCTCCAACAGTCTACAGCACATTCACAGAGCATTTTGTCTTTGTGCTATTAATCTACACACTCCAATCACCTGAACGCAATGCACCACAATACATCGCCTCCATATAGCATCTCCATATCGCTTTCACAGAAAAAGGAATGTTTGTATTTTTACGGTATTAAAAATAATACCTTCGGGATTTCTAAATACCAGGGTATACCGTGATACCGCCCAAGCCTACTGGACACCAAGTCTTCTTCATATCGGTTCGGTTCGACAGAAATGAAGGTTTCATATTCTAGCCCTATAGTTACCACACAAATTGAGTCGCGTTTATCACAGTGCTATAGGTTTTTTGTTGTTGTAAATACTAGTGCGTTTGCCGCAGGCCAAAAGCACAGGGATCCTCCCCGGCCATGAGATCCTCCCCCGCCATGAGATCCTCCCCCGCCATGAGATCCTCCTCCGCCATGAGATCCTCCCCCGCCATGAGATCCTCCCCCGCCATGAGATCCTCCCCGGCCATGA
>JAODLC010000036.1:15772058-15793068 GCA_026781145.1 Hippopotamyrus pictus | reverse complement strand
CCTTTAAGAACCAGGTATACAACGTGCTATAACCCAATCAGAGCGTCATCTCCCATTCCCTTTAAGAGCCAGGTATGCTAATGCTTGCACCTTGGCATTTTGCTATTATAATGGTGGATTTGTCCAGTAGCAGGAAAGAACACTTCTCCGCAGAGGAAATGGATCTGCTTGTGCGTGAAGCGAAAAGGTGTGAGCAGACCATCTACAGCATTATAATTACTAATATCATAATAATTGCAGTAATTCCCCCCGTATCCATGGGTGACACGTTCCAAGATCTACAGTACCATGGATAGCTGATAGTGCAGATAACAGCAGAGCAGCCGCAGACCCCATATAAATGATTATAGTGTATTGATGTATAATTGATGAATTACCTACAGTAAGCCATCACCGGCATTAAATACAGTAGTAATAAAGTACATTATAAATTATTATACAGTACTGTACTGTTCTGTGCTCTCTCAAATGTAAGGGATTCTGACATTTTAGCCTAATTCTCAGACGATATAGCAATAGATGTATGAAGGGATGATGGAGCAATGAAAATCAGGCTTTTACGCCCCTCAAAGGACAAAGGAACAATGAAAAATCATGGGTTACTGTTACAAATTGAACAATGAAAAATCATGGGTTACTGTTACAAATTGAACAATGAAAAATATAGTGTCATATACCTGAACATAACTTGTAATGACAAAAATAGATTTGTTTGAAAATATCTGAGGTTACTGTGGGTACTCACCAGCTTATAGCCAGCACTTGCTTGCGATTTGAAAATCATGAACCGCTTTTGTAATACTTTCATTTTTTTTTTTTTTTGGAGGGGGGGGGGATAACTGAAACCATGGTTACTGAAACTGTGGATACAGGGGGCCCACTGTAATAATTAGCCAGGTTTATTGGTCATTACTGCGATTAGATTATTCTGATGAATATTAACCATTATGACATATATTTCCTAATATTTTGATGTACGCATTAATGATCTTTCACATTGTAACCTTTTTATTATTTTTAATCTTTTGCATGCATGTGCACCGCTACGTGCCCCTATGTACGTGCCTAGTTAGATGCATGTTACTATCTTGATAACATGCCCTTAAAACAGCGAAATACTGCACCAAGTTTTTGTTGGTCAAAAGTGCAGTCCACTGCATCAAGACAGCGATGCGTCAACCATGCACCTGACTCCGCATCATTTTAAGATGGACTCACTGGCACTCAGATGGGTGCACGTACACTTGCTATTTAAGCCTGTCAGTGAGCTTCTTGTGATGACTATTTCTGTTAACCAATAGGTTTATCCATGTCCAGCACATGATGTAATGACTGTGACTGTGACACAAATAAAAAATTATTTTGCCATTTTTGTGACCTAATTAAGCACCTACAATTCACAGTTTGCACCTTTTTACCTAGAGTTTTCTTGCTATTAAATGACATTCAACCTAATATAACTCAGCCATGTACGTGTTTATGTAATTATGATTTGATTTAAGTCCTTTTTCACATCCTTCCTTTCTTTTTGTCCCCCCTCTGTATATCACTGTGAAAACTCTAGCACTGGAAGAAGGGAAACACACTTGAAATATATTTTTCTCAACAGAATCTTGTGAAGATTAATTTGTATCGTCATGCTCCTTTATTCCACGGAAACCGAACCAGAAGTTCCAGAAGCCAACACCCCCCGAGGCTTCCGTCATACAGTATTACCCTGTCGGACTTCCCTGCATCTCCCCTGGAGATGAGTGTAAGTCAGAGAACATGGAAGCCCTGTCTTGTTCTAGATACAACAACTGCAATTAGCTGAAGCAGCAGGATATTCTTTCACACATGTTACATTTACATTAACTTATTATGCGTTGACATTATAATTAAGTTGCATGTTATAATTAATTGCACATGGAGAATTAATTTGTCAGTCAGGATTTTTAATTAGTCTGACAACACGTACATCACCTGCAGGGCAAACACTTACAAGAAATAATGTATGCTTTGCCATTATCATTAAATTCTCTACAGTCATTCAGTAGATGTGTATTCTTCAAAATAATCAAGAGTTAAATGTGATTAGAAGAAAGAACAAAAACATATTTTTTACCGATAGGTTTAAAATATGAATTTGGGACAGCAATGGTAATGTGTTAAATGAGCTGCTTTAGGTGTCTCAGTAAATGTTAATGATGAGTCACATCTCATTGCTTATCATTTTTTCTCTGACTTTCCTGTTGAGGGTCACCGTAGCAACACACAGTCAGGCCAGATCTCTTGTTGTATGCACACAGACTCTACCTTGTTATGGGGGATCCCTGGATGTTTCGGAGCAGCTGGGGCATAATCCTTCCAGCATGTCTTGGGGCCTCTGCTCAGTGGGACATCCCTGGAACAGCTACCATGGGAGCCGTCCACATAAGATCCGTATATCATGCCTGAACCGCCTCGACTTACTCCTTCAAATCCGAACGAACAGTGACTCCGTTTCGAGGTCCCTCCAGATCCCCAATGTATCAGGGATCTTTACTGGATCGTAGTTTGTCTGGCCCCCTCCTCAAAGAGACAGGAGGTCCTCCCAGGACGTCAAGCTCCAGATGACACAGCTCTGTGCATTGTGAGAGTACACAAAACCCGTCCCCCCAATAAAGTCACAATCTTTGGAGGGGACACCAGCTTACTGTTCAAAATCAGAATTTTGCAACAAGCCATTTCCAGTGCCAGCTTCTTAATTTTGGGTGAGGGGGGTTGATTTCTGTCAATGTCTATGTCCTGTATACACACTAATAATCATTACATATGCCCTCATTTTAAAAATGTGTCTTTTTTTGGACCCAAAGCACAGCACCATCCTGGATCACAAAGATTTATTTTGAACCTTAAAAATAGGAGTTTTATCACCAACAACAAAACAAGAACCAAAAAAGTAGCACATGCTTATACTATACTAAAGTTCAATGGAATCATGGGATTAAGCTGTCACAATGGAATGTTTATGTGTGACAATAGACTCGCTTTTCCTTTGCGCCAATGCTGTGCCACACTCCCGTGATTCTCCCCCAAAAGAGCGATGGTGCATTTCTTATTTCTTCCCTTTTTCTATTGGTTGCCACTATCCCACTCCCCACCCCCCTTAAAAAAAAAGTGGAAGTCTTTTATTAAAATCCCTGTCTGCTGTTTCCATGTCACATGATTCTGTTCATTAACGCCCTACCACGTTCCTGCGGCAATCTTGAAAATAAATGTTATTTTGCTATAACGTTGTCACCTCGCTATTTTGCACCCACATGTTTTATTTAATCCCTTTCAATAGCAAAATGATCAATGAAAATTGCGAATGGTCAGTAGCTTTGTGCGCAAAACCACTGGCACAGATTTTCATAACCAGGACCTGATTTTGCCCACGGTAAAGATCACAATGTCTCCAATCTGAGACTGGAAATGTCCTGCTTTGTGGAATTGCTAAATGTTCAGGTCTGTACATGCTCATGGCCTGGCATGATTAATTAAGATTTCTTTTGGGTATGTTTAATAGTAAAGGCTCACGCATCAGTATTGCTATCACTGATAACAGTATATTTCATAGGGACAATTACTGGCTGTAGCGAGTAAGGCATGGAGCCCGGGCTCAATAGGCAGCATTGATCGCCCCCTTTTCTAAAAGCACCCTGGTCTGAAAGGGCCCATTTTTAAAAAGCAACAAACTCCACGGAATAGCTTTTCCCCCCACAAGAGCCCACTTTAAACTGGTGATACACTGGAATCGCCTGGAAACAAGAGACCTATGAATGGAGAGTGGTGGTGCAAGTGTAAGAGCGGAGGAGATATGGCATAGTCCAATAAGATGCTGAATGAAGGGGATCCGGCCAAGAGTATCCCTCCACCGCCGTTTCTGCTCGCATGCCAGCGAATTCTGCCCTTTGTTCAACGTGCCAGACCACTGACAGAGACTGCAGGGATTCAGGACAAAGAGACTTACCCTGTGTGGAGTAATGCGAAAAGGTGCCCTGTGGTCACACATAAACCTTCCAGTGTGACAGCTTAGTCCCGTGATTCCATTGCGCTTTAGCGTAATACAAACATGCACTACTTTTTTGGTTCTTGAATTGTTGTTGGTGATAGAACTCCTATTTTTAAGGTTAATAAAGCCATAGACACATTTAGCAAGTGCCAGAAGATGAGTGGATAGCACTTTAGTTGAGGGGGCACAAATGATGTGGTACACTTAATACTTAATGCATTCCTTTAACCAAAAGTTAAGTGTTAGTTACGTACTGATCCCATGTTCGTTCATCATTAATCAGTCATCATGGTTTATGTACCACTGGCTTCTGCTGTTACTTGTTCATGATTTGTACTTTCGTAGTAACTGAGTTACTATGTTACTTCGCCCCCTCAAGTAAAGTGTTACTGATGAGTGAATACATAGTTGATAATCTGAAAGGCAATTACGGCTTAAAGGGTCTTGCTATGTGCCATTTGTAAAGAGCCAATAGTCTGTAAACCAAACCCTATTATTGGGAGTGTCCATCCCTTTTTCATAACTAGCTTGCATGGAGGCCATCCCAAGGCGCTCAGGGCAGCAGATCCTCATATACACCGATGTTTCCCAGCCCGGTACTCGGGGGCCCCCAGATGGTCCACATTTTTGCTCCCTACCGGGATCTGGGAGGAAGCAAAAATGTGGACCATCTGGAGGCCCCGAGTACCGGGCTGGGAAACACTGATATACACAACAGACAATTTAAAGACACTAATCTAAAAAAATGTAGCATGCCGTCGTGCTGCAAGAGGAAACCCACGCAAACCCGGGGGAGAACACGGAAACACACTGTCGCACACGCGCACACCCACGCACACGTGCACACACACACACGCGCACACTCACACACTCATGCACACTCACAGACGGAGGTTTGTAATTTTGTAATTACAGTCACAGATTTTTGTGGGAACCTGAAAAGTGGCCCCCACAATGTAATACAAACATAATCCAAACACATACACACACAGGTTGTATCTTTATATATTTTGCAAGATATCTTTGTGGGGACTTTCCATTCATTTCCAAGGGAAAAACTGTAATCCCAACATGACGACCTTAACCCCTATCCAGCCCTAACCTTAAACATAATTAACCAAACAAAATACGAAACTTTTGGCAATTTTTGTTTTTGACTGCAGTCACAGATCTTTGTGGGGACCTGAAAAATGGTCAAAGTGAAAAAAACAGGTTTTTAATGACATTGTGGGGTACACACACACACACACACATGCACAAAGCCTGGAACTGAGCCCACAGCCCCAACACTGTCAGATCATTACGATTTGCTCGCAGTCATATCATTCTATAGCAACATCTTGAGCAAGAAAGCTGTGTCACTGTATACACCCCAGCTAGAAAGACGGCATTTTCTTTTGATGGTGATCTTATGTTTTCTTTGTACAATTTAATAAGATTTATTTCTTCACGAATGTAATTGGAAAAATGTTGCTCATCAGAAGGAACTGAAAAACCTAACAGACTATGCTACCCATTATAACTAATGTTAACTGTCCGCTGCTGCTATTTTCAATCTTTATTACTTTTTAGATAACTAGCTTTTTCACCAGATCCTTTCTAACTATGCTCTGAGAAGTAACATTTTTATTAGTCAATAAAAGACAGAATGTGTTCTTAATACACTCTTAAAGCAACATGCAAGCTTTCATGAAATGACACATACTGTACACAAACAAAATATTTTATCGTGCCAATAATGGTTCTTTGGGTTACTCTCAGTGAATAAATTTGTTCCTCAGACATTTTCCTGAGTGGCTTGAACTGAGTTATCCTGCTCATGATCATTATTCAGCAGTTATCCATTTACACAGCTGGTTAAGCTGGTTACAGCACTTCCACAGCTGCACTTTATTCCATATTTCTGTCACTGGTTCCATGCCATACTATTTCACGGATATCACACTGGTACCATGCACTGAAGCTGCGGCCAGGGAACCTGGACTTCAGAACCACATATAGCAAATGCACAAGAGTTGTGTGTCTCTACATTCCCTTTCATACTGGTACTAATCTGGTTGGTGTAAAATTTTTGATGCAAAGGAATGATATATTTATATAGCCCAAAAGTCTTATGCTACTGACATTCAATCATTGTGCGTGATAATGTTACTTTTTAGGATAATTTTCAAATAACTGTTTGTGGCTGTAATTTTTACACCTGTGAAGTCGTAAAGCTGTACAGAGAAAGTACATTTATAGTGGAATAATCAATATATTACGTATCACTCTTTAATTCATTTTAAATTAGGCAAAAGATTCAGTCCTAATGAGTAAAATTTTCAGTTTTCGTTTTGGTAGACAGTGATGCAGTGTTTGATGCGTTCTCACGAATGTTTCAAGAAGTTACACCGACAGAAACTTCATCGGCAGAATAAACAAAAAAACATCTCTCTCTCCCCAGTTCTATTTAAAGCACATCATGTTAACAGCCGCCTCCTATGTACCGCGTGAGATTAGAGAGGCCAGCTTCTTTACACCGAGACGTCACGTTAACCCTTTGCTTGCTGTGACATGCAGGGACACATCGCCACTGGGACCAATTCCCGACTTGCTTCTGCGCGGCGCGTTCCGCAGAGTCCTTTCCACGCGCGGCTTTGAAACTGCACGTCGTCCTTCCTGCGCAGCGTTATCTGCTCTGCCGACCCGGCAGCTGCAAGTGGCACAAGGCAGCGCGTCAGGCGCCGAGCGCCGAGCGCAGAAGGTGGAAGTGGTTAGAAACCGTTAAAGCGGCGGTTGAGAAAGGTAGGGCTGTGCGGCCAGTGATGGGAAACGGTCGTTAGGGGAAAAGCAACCACCCACCAGAGGAAGCGTCGCGCTGTCTTCAAAGCCTCTGCGTCAGCTGTCGCGGAAGAGTATCGAGAGCTGCTGTGCTGAGTCCAGCCCCCCCACACCTGTACATTTCGCAAGGAGGCCCAGTCTTGCCCTGCGCAGAAAAGTGCAGGCCGTCGCATCTGACCCCCAGCCCCCAACGCCTCCGAACGCATCAGGTTCCATCACGCAAAATGCCAGAAGACTGAGTCCTTTTTCAAAAGAGGCTAAGCTACCAGATCATGCTAGTAGAATGTAGCCATGGCAGGTCATCATGTACACCTCAAATCATAAAGAAATTAGCTGCAAATGTCATTATAAATGGAGATCGAAACAAACATATATATATGTGAATAACGCTGCCAAAGGAGGAACTAATCATCCAAGGAAGTACTTATACTGTACCATAATATTTAGGGGGGAAGATGTTATGAAAACCCTTTAAACCTTTTAAATATGCCCATTTCTTTCATACTCAGGGATTTGAAGGATCAGAGAGTTCATTTTATTTTGATACAGGTCTAATCAACTGTAAAACATTCTCATTCCTGAGATTAGCGCCAGCAGGGTATGAAAATATGAAAGGGCTGCTGAAAATATCTACAGCATGCGGGTTCCTGACCTCAGAGCTGGAAGAGTAATCTGTGACATCTGAGACTTCATAGTGGTGCTCACTGCTCTTAAGGCAAAGACTAATGGCCACAGTCACTTAGCCTATTAGCTACTGGTATCATCGCCTTCGCATCCTACGGGGTGGAACCTTTTATTTTGCAAACTTCTTGAAAACAGGTGCTGGTCATTTGATTTTGTTTTTTGAAGGTAGGAGCCATTTAGGCCTGTCCATGCAGACATCCTGCAGGGCAATAAGATTCACAGTGCAAATGCCAGAAGCTCCTTTGCATACATCCAACCCCTACTTACAGTATAGAGAACTGTGGCCTACTTGTTCATCAAAGCATGATGCGGTTCATGCCTGACATTGTGCCGACGGGGGCGAGGAGGAGGGAGGAGTCACAGGGCTCAGCCATGTCCCTGAGAAGCGACAAATGAGCGCTTAACTGGAAATAACAAAGTCAGTGTTAGGAGTCCCAGCCTGGTTCCAGCTCTTAATTCTGCTCTGTTTGTTACAGAAGGTCTGAAGAAGCGAAGCTGGAGAGATGCACCTGACAATGAGCTGGCGGAGACTTTTTTTCCAGCTACTTCTATATTTTTCAGCTCTTTGTGTGCTAGCTAGCTTTGCATGTTTTCAATAAAAACAGCCTGGATTTTACTGCCTTCCTCTTGTCCTTAACTGCTCCCGCTTAATCCCAATAGGCGCGCGTGTTTTATATGCTGATTTTTTTTTACTAGTGTTAGAATTTTGGAGGCTGTAATAAACATTTTACTTCACAACGCAAAATCAAAATGCATGCACTTTAGAATTCATTGAGTATGCACCCAGATCAGCACGCAGATCAGCAGTCGTCTCTTTAATTATTTTAAAGATCCTGCATTCCCAGGTATTTTTGTGATTTATGTTCTTGCAGACATGCATCCATCTTCCAAACGCTTCATGAGTATAGAGTCATGTGGAGCCTGCAACCTACTCCAGGAAACATAGAACACAAGACAAGGGAACGCCCTGTATGGAACGCCCTGTATGGAACGCCCTGTATGGAACGCCCTGTATGAAATGACCTGTATGGAACGTCCTGTATGAAACGCCCTGTATGGAACGCCCTGTATGAAATGACCTGTATGGAACGCCCTGTATGGAATGCCCTGTATGAAATGACCTATATGGAACGCCCTGTATGGAACGCCCTGTATGGAACGCCCTGTATGGAACGCCCTGTATGGAACGCCCTGTATGGAACGCCCTGTATGAAATGACCTGTATGGAACGCCCTGTATGAAATGACCTATATGGAACGCCCTGTATGGAACGCCCTGTATGGAACGCCCTGTATGGAACGCCCTGTATGGAACGCCCTGTATGGAACGCCCTGTATGAAATGACCTGTATGGAACGCCCTGTATGAAATGACCTGTATGGAACGCCCTGTATGGAACGCCCTGTATGAAATGACCTGTATGGAACGCCAGTATGTTTTCTGATATGCTTATGTAATGTATAATTAATGGAATTGCAAGGCGATGATGGCAGTTTTCATTATCAAATTAAACACATGACATGACTATACATTGCTAACTTCTCAATTATCATTTAAAATATTTTCTATTGTTTTAAATGGGCATGTATTTTGTGTATCTCTTTAACATTATAGTTTTCATTTAAAAGGAAACAGGTAATCATTCATCGCTATGTCAAATCATTGTTATTTCTTAATGTATGCATAATTTCTAAATAATGCATCTGTCACGGGTAAAAATGTAATAACATTTCCCATTAATTTTCTTTTATTATTATATTATATAAAGCAGTTCCACGTATCCAAGCTTTTACTACAGAAGTGGCATTAGGGCCCACTGAATTCTTTTTCAAAAAAAAAAATGTAGGTACAGTAGCCTTGAAAAATGAAAGCAAATCAAATTAAATGCCAATTTTAAAGACCGGATGGATGCTATCGACATCAGTGTGTTCGATCAAAACATTATACAATATCACAATGTCATTAAAAAAAAATATATATATGTATATAAATATTAATAAAGATGTATTATTCAGTCCTTTGTCCTGAAGGTTCTTGCATGTATTGTGGTATTGAAAGAATACCATGGAAAGATAGAGTCCTGTTCTATACAAACCTTAGACCTTCCAGATTATTCTCACCTGAAGCTCCATTATGTAAGATATGAACGTCATGATAATAAACATGTTTATAATCTGACTGTACCGCCGCAGTGTGACAGATAGCGTGAAACGAGGTCAGGGCGCAATCCCCGTGCAAGCGAGGAGCAGGTGTGCGGAAGCCATCAGCCCGCCACAGCGTCGTCGTCACCTGTTATTTGTTAATTGCCTCTCCTTCACCACGCCGTAATTTACGAACGGCGGAGGCCTCGCACACGCGCTCCAGCTGCTCTGCCCACCATAAAAGAAATAAAGCCTTTATTTCTCTGCCTCCCCCTCCCCACCCCGAAAACATTTTTAATGTTATTGTATGATCCCTGCATAAATGGCCACCGTTGGCCACAGCAGGATATTAAGAGATTGTTGGGACCCCCGCACCGATCGGCTCTACAGGTTGGCGCGGGCAGCCAGCTAGGTAACTATGGAGGGGAGGGGGGTCTATTTAAAATGCAAGCTAATTAAAACGGCGTCAATATGCTACATAAGATCCCAAGGCGTCTTCGCCGGTCTGCCACATGCTCCCAGCTTCCCTTCCCTTGCAGTGTCCTTGTGTTGCTCTTCTTCACCCCTTCAGACATTTCCACACGTGATCCCTTTCATTTGTCTGTCGTATGCCGCTCTGTCGCCGTGTCCGTTCTCCATTCAGTTACTCGAAAGTTAACGGGTTGAAATACGGATCCAGTTCTGTTTACATGGAAATTTACGTTTTTTTTTTTTTTGTACGCATTCCAGCCTTTGTAAATATTACTATGACATACCCTAAAATGAAAACACCGCCATCCAAATTCCCGCCGATTTCCCAGTACAGAATCCCAGAGAGAACAGGGACACCCCGTACAGGATGTAAAATTCTAAGATTTTTCCTTCTGGGATTAATAAAGTAAATAATGCTACACTTAAATTAACAGCAATACGATCACACATTTTATTATTATAACATATGTTATAAACAAATAAGTAAAATATCTCAAAATATCTGGGGCAGCTCGATTGACGTAGTGACTGATTCTGCACTGGTGTGGAATTAATGCACAGCTTGATGCGCTAGGACTTACAGTACTGACGAGTTAATGGAAAATGCGATGCCAAGCGGTTTGTCAGCCCTAACAGATTAATCCTAGCCCCCTTCTGAGTTTTCTGCCACCGTGAACATAGTGTCTGACTCCATTTCGACCGTGCGTTCCTGCACAGGGTGGTTTGATGAGTATGGGAAAAGTTCACGCCGTGCAGGAATGACACGGCGAAGACGCGAGCAGGCTCCACGGTCGTCCGTCAAAGGAATGAGTCATCAACCGTTCCTTTGAATGCTGGTCAGAGCGATAGTGTCCTTCCTTTCGGGGTTGTGACTGCATCCTGCCCAGGGTGTCTGTCCCAGCGCTGTCCGTCACAAGCACACACACATCTCCGAGGTACACGAGCCCATCCGTCCTGAAAGATTCTTCCACGTCTGTGCATCAGTGACCCCTGGCTGCCTTCACAACCGAACCGTTATGCTCTGCTCATTATCCAGGGGAACATGTGTGTACACTACATCCATTTCATGCCTACAAGCTATAGGACATGACATTAGCCGGGAAGAGTATGAATAATGCCTATTTTCGTTTTTTTGTCTCTTTGTGTTTTAAACATCAAGCGAAGCATAATCTGGAATAGATCATAGCATCTCGACTTCAGCGCAGGTGGGATGAACAGGTATACGTTAGCATCAGTTTAACAAATAGATGATTTTACAATGATCATTTAGAACACTCAAAGAGAATTCAAATAAAACACCTTGATCTACTATGATATAATTAATATACTGTTGCCAAGCTCAGTAGAATGCATCTTTATCATATGTAAACAAGCTAGCATTTAGTTATTTAAAATGCCCCTTTTGGATGTGTAGGCCTGTGATAGATCCATTTGGGTTGCGTGCCTGTGATGGATCATGTTTGTAGGTCTGACGCAGTTTTTCACAGCAACACTCAGATGTTGCATAGTTGACCACAATTCACAAATAATCACCATGGCAGTATATATGTTGTGACTGCCAAGCAGGGTACAAAACGAGCAACGTAAGATGTCCCCTTTGTCACCTTTGAAACATGACCTTTCTTTGCCATTCTGCACACAAGCAGTGATTCCTTGTGTAACACAGACTTTCGTGACAATTTTAAATATTTATAACAAAAGCTGTTAACTTCCGCTAAACTCCACAGAGCCTATTTGTATGTTATGAATAAATTATATTTTTTGTCATACTTAAAAAATGTTTGTATTGAATCTTTTTGTACTGTAAATACGTTATTTGTTAGTAAGATGACCAAAAAGTTAGGCAGATGAAGAAATGAATTTTAGGTCTGACTATAAACCCACTAGACTATACCAAGAATGGAGACAGGAAGGGCTTCTAGTTGATATTTTAGGAAATTCTCATCTATATTTCTGAGAATGGTTTGTTCATTTTTTTTTGGCTAGATAATTTTTTTCTAATTGTTGCTGCAGATGTAAAGGTCCCGAATGAGTCATAAGAAGGCTTAATTGACAAGATCTCCTAGAACAGAAGATCAAAGGCAAAACGGCTGTGATGAATTCAAAAGTGACGGTCGTACAAAATCAAACAGCCATAAGAGGCATGAAAAGGGAACGTCACTGTATCTGCAGGCAGAATGTCACTGTGTGCAGTATGTATGATTAAACGCTCAGCAGCCAATTTATTTGGCGCATCTAAATGTTAATGCGAATAGCCTCCTCCTCCGAACAGCAAACATGATAGTTTATTGAACACAGTACAATGAGCAATGAACAACTGTCAATCAGTGGGAGTTTTGTGTTCCGAAACATTTTATTAATGAGGTAACAAGTTCGGTTTGGAGGTGAATGTCCAAGGTGATTAAAGCTAACAGCAAAGTCACAAATGGTGCAGAAAGGCTTTTCCCGTCTGGCCCTCAGAGTGGGTCCTACCCGGTACCAGTCAGGTATGCCTATATCTTCTTATTAATTAAACATTTGACTCAATTAAAAATATGACACGATTAGAGTTACTGTACTGTTTGACATTCTACTGTGAGTCGGACATTTTTGACCCCAACAATAATAAGCCATCAACAAGGTTAGAGTCTGGTTTATGTCGTCCTTAATTTTTTTTTTCTGCCAATCAACTTAAAGGCATATATAACATTTGTTTATTTCTATACCCATTTGTATTGCTTGTAATTAGAGTACGATAATTTGTACCAAATAGGCATGAAATATATTTAAGCATATATCCATTATGACTGAAGGGTGGGACTTTAAAATTTAAACAGAATATTATTTGAATCATAAACTGATTGAAATGGAGACTGAAATAATGCGCTTTTGCAACCCTATGCAATCTAGAGGAATTAATCACTCCTATCTCACATACTCACACAAGCAGCTGTTTTTTAAAATCTAAAATCAGATAAATAAACAAACCTTATCTGGTAAATATTTATCATGCAACATAAACGTACCGGGTTATATAAAATAATTATAGCAGAGCATGAAGTAGAACAGGAAAGAGTAAAATAAATAAGAAATAAGAAATATATATATATAAAGAATTTCTACCCTTTCCTTTTAGAGGAGCATGTTTAAGTAAGTACTAGGCTAAGCATGTGTTTACGTCACGGTAAGTGGAAACCAGAGCAGACACAGACCCTGCTCGCTGACCTCAGATGAGGTCACTGCTGCAGGTGTGCCACACAAACGCTTGACTTATACAATACTCTTCCGCCTCTCACACCGACAAAGACACCGATCTCAACAAAGAGCGATACGTGTCCTGAAGAGGGCAAACTGGCATGGGGCAGCAGATGAGAGAGAAATACTCCCATGGAAAGGAAGGTGATGTCCATGCTAAAAGGAAAGCCAGATTTGGAAACCCGATGTTGGCTATCCTAATTGATTTTATACTCATTGCATACCTACAAAAAGCATGCTTGCGGTTTGGTTCCTTATTATGTACTTTATTAGCTAGCTCATGTTACGTAATTAGCTAGCTCTTGTTGCATAAGAATTGGCCGCAATGATCTCATTTTCTTGTTTCTCTTGTATATATTCTATATAATAATTCTATAATTCAGTACTGACACTACATAGACAAAAATACACTATTACATCAACATACTGCAACAAGCTCAGCGAGCTTCATTTATGCTATTCTTGCATTACGTAGATATTTAAAAAGAAAACAGCACTCATGTGCTATTTCAATCGCAAAACACAGTGCTGCCCTTCTGTGGAAGGCAGAGCTGCGGATTCAGAGCAAGGCCGCAGGCCAGCTGTGTCTCATTGTTCCTGAGATTACAGGATGTGACACGGCCGTCAGAGGATATTCCCATCACTCAGGCAAGGTGTTGACCGCTCACCAAGATGCCCTTAATATCTGAGGAAGAAAACAATCAACTCTGACACTGCGATGAGCATTGTGAAAAATCTATTTGTTATTCACTTGTATCATTTCAGAAATGTTCAGAATATCATTTTCCAGTTCAAACGTGCACATGACAAATGTTACAAATTATGCATCCTGCTCTACTTCAAGTATATTTTTAAAAAGGAATCATAGGTTTCATTTTCACTCATATGACGTTAAATATAACATTTACTGTATTTGTAATTGTGATTTGTCTAAAAAAAGGACATCACAAGACCAGATCATCTGGTAGAAGGACAGTGAATTCACCACATCTGTGACTCTCACATTGTGTCTCAAGTTAATTATAGCTCACTTTACCTATAAAGCAAATATTGTCTGAAAAGTAAGCAAATCTGTGGTGGGGGGTAATGGGGTAAGGACCCTAGGACCTCAGAGGCAGAAGAAGAGTGCTCAGACCAAGAAGGCGTATAACCTTTTTGGGGACGGGGCATATTTAGGGCAGGGGTCACATTTCGGGATAATACATGAGCATCGAATGCACAGATATCCTGATCTCACCTGGCTGTAAGACTGAGACGTCAGCTTTCATTTCAAGGCGACTCCTTTAGGCTGTAATAGAACGACACTTCCACTAGTTCTCAATGCAAACCTGTAAATGTGAATTTGTTTCAGTTATTGTCTTTTTCTTTGTTCCTGTTCATACTATAAACTATAACAGGCTGTAACAACATATACCACTGTAACCAAATATAACGTATATTGGGTGTTTAAATAAACAATGTAATAATAAATATAAATCCTAAATTGGTGAGTTCTTCAGTTTAAATAATCTTTTTATTTTATGGCTTAACGTTAAGCAGCACCTAAGCATGATGTTCAAAGCCTTAAGCACATATTATTAGAATTTATGCAAATATTGGTTTGTTCGTAATAATTCATTCAGGAAATTACTCCCTGGTGTAAAGATGGCCAAGTTTTTATGTATTAAATAAGCCCCATTTTATTTGGGGGGAGGGGTGGTCATTGGTTCATATGCTGTAGTGTGCTAGCCAGCCTGGCAAAGAATTGGCCATAGAAACCATCATACTTCATTAGTAGTCCTTGTTGTTATTTCCTGTTTTATTCTATTAGCATATCCTTACTACTGTGTTTTAGGGCCTATTCTGATCGTGTGGTTTTATTTGTTCATATTGTGATATTCCTATAATGTCTGTGATTTTCCTATGAAAAGAATGACAATGAGTTGCAAATTATAATAATTATTATTCCACTATTGAGGTAGGTTTGAATACTTTTTGGCTGAAGCAATGATTTTATAGAGCACTGCCTTTTAAATTCACATTTTAGGTCTCAGTGGTCAGAGAAATTAATTTCCGCAGCATAAATAATTGGAGATATTAGGGGCATAAAATAGCTGGCATGTTAAATAAATATCTATGATTTGGTTTCATGTCATAAAACCAACATTTCGATGTTATAAAAATGGTCGACTTAGGGAAATTCCATTACACTCTCACTAAAAGTATTCTTCTGAATGCATATTTTAATTTAGAAAATACTGTGGCTAGTGTGTTTTTTTTTAGCTCAAAAGAGACGGTCCAGTGCATTCCCAGTAGTTCTCATTACTAGACAGGGGCACGTATACCAAACTCATTTCAGCAACTGGCAGAGCAATTAGCTTTGCCACCAATGTATTAAAACACATGGTCCATTTGTTTGGAGACCACGGTAATATGATGTGGCTGGGATCTGCTTAGCAAAATGGTAGGTCACTTCACCCGAGTCCTGTGGAAGTCTGTGATTTTGGCCCATTTCATAGTATTCCATATAGTCATTCTGCAGCGTTCTACATCAACAATTCCAGGCATATATGACATACATATATGACTTTTCTCTACCAAAAGCAAAAAGTTGAAATAAATATTTTATACAACAGAATTTTCTGCAACGGTTGCAGAAAAGGAAACATTCTTTGAAATTAGCTAACATTTCAATAGACAAAATAGAAAGTGTGGACCAGTGTTAGCATATAATATAGCAAAATAATTCTATGAAGCCGTTGACCCACCAAAAAGTAATGAAAAGGGAAGAGTTTTAGTTCCACAGTAATGTACTACTTTCATATCATATCGGAGGCAAAGGATAGCTAATTCTTGTTTTAGGTTGATTCTCCTTTTGAATTAAATGTCTATTAATATAAAATGCATATCTTAATATCCACACTTCAACAATTATTTTGATGAATAAAACCTTCACATAACTGTAAAAGTCAGTAAAACTTTTGATTGAATGCAATCATATTTATTATTTTATTATTCATTACTTTATCGTGTACACTTTAAATTATGGACTATGATGTATATGATTTTTTTTTCCATTTTACTGATATAAAGGCTTAGATTTAAGTATGACCTCAATTGTGATTTCCTGTTCAGTGATACACTTAGGGATAAAGGTAAATCATCAATGAACAGCAATAACTCATTTAACTAAACTGAACTAAGCTGAACTTTTCTTTGGCAGACTGATATCAAAGCACATTTATTGCACCCTATTTTTAAAAATAACATCACGCTTCTTGGTTCTGTGGTTTTCCAAATAACCTTTTGAAAAATGTCAGTCTTGAATGGAAAGTAAACTCATGCTGCTATTGACACTTTTAGACTGTGGTTTTTACGGGGGTTACAGAGAGTATATGGGGAAGGGCTTTAAAATTGTGCTCATGTTCATACAAAACATATAAATTGTTTCTTAATCACAGGTAGTCAACATTTCATAACTTAAGTTAGAACAAGTTAAAACAGACTTTTATTTGATGGTTTTCCAATTTTATTTTAAATAAAATGATCCTCAATTGACTGTGCGAGAAAATTAGCTATCATTTATTTTCTGTAAACAAAAAATCCAACCCGTGATCCTGGTGAAGTTTTTGTAACCCATTTTATCAGAAATTATTTGAAGGGAACAGTTATACTGCAGAGGTTGATTAGTTTCTGTCATTACCAGGGAGGTTTACTCACCCTTAAAGACTTTTTAAACCTTGTTTCAGTGCATTCTTCCGGGCCTTTGAACTCCAAAATATTGACTATATTTTCTGTCATTCTATGTATATTTCCTAGTGTGTTTGGGCCCACGGTTCTGTTTCCTGTTCCCAAATTAGTTATAGCTGCCAGGGAGATGGTCTCACATTTTTGTAGAATATTCTCGGGTAACATGTGGAATTCATGGTTGCCTTCAAAGCAGAACGTCATTCAGGACCTGAGGTAGCAAAGTTGGCCCAGACCCTCACCTCCACAGCATGGTTAATAGCTGGCATGAACCACTTATGATCAAAGAATTTGGCGTTTGCCAGACCTGACATTTCACATTACAGCCAAGACGTCTTGTGTTTCATTCAGACGCTGTATGGAAAAGTCCTGCAGCAGTGTTCTTACTGGGGATCAGGGGATTCCTGCTGGCCGTCCGTTCCTGCGTGTCATTGTAATTCAATCTCTATTGTAGCAAGAAAGGCATCTGGATCACTTTGGATAACTTTGGAGATCTTAAAGTGCTGTACTATCAAATTTTAGAAAGGATTTGCTAGGACTGCATGGGTGTGTTTTTTTCCTGTTTCTTGCTGTGTAAAGATGTATTTGTATCTAAGACAGTCACTGTGTATATGGCATATGTCTTAAGTGGGGTGGAGTCCATGTCTGATTTTGTATGTGTTCATCAGTCATTTTGTAACATGGGAAAGGACCCTTCAGTTTCAATGTACTAATTTCACAGTTCATTCATGCTAGAAATAACAATTTTGTTAACTTTGCTAACTTTAAAATACTCACGTTGCATCTAATGTTAATAACCAAGGAAAAAGAAGTGTGTATTTTTTAACCTGTTGAAATCGATTCCTGCATGCAAGGTAGTATTACATTATACAGTTCCAAAACAATTACTGAATTCTGTGCCATTGAAAATATAGAGAACGGTAGCTCAATAGCTTCAAAGAAAAAAAAAAATACATGTATTATTTGCACAGTTGCCAACGACATTCAGCAGCTGTGTTTACGAGGGACAGAGTATTGCAGCTGTGACTTGCCATAGAGGATCTATGTACTGCCAACTCCTACTGTGCGATGCCTACGTCATACGCTATCATTGACCTTTAACCGTAAGTCATGGTATCGTGTTAATAATGGGTGGGGTGAAGTGCGGGAAATGGCCATAGGCTGCAATGGCTAGCTGACACTCAACAGGATGACCGTTATCAAATTTCAATGACCATTTAAAATGGGAAAAAAATGCATCTAATGATAAATTTGCTTCGTTAGTTATCATAACTGACTGTGAATAAATCAGCATTATTGAACTTCTGTGCTAAAAACTGCATTGTTTATCAAAAATAAGTTTAGCAAAGAACTCTTCATAATGTCTGTCTATTATACATTTAAATTTAAGTTATGTGTCTGTTTCCCCACGTTCCCCGAGTTTGACAAATGTAATTAAAAGTATAATTATACTTATTATGTAATAATTGTATATATTATGTAACTGAACAAAAATAAATATCACAATGACACCATTGTCACAATGGCAGAATTTTGTAATAGAGTTTGCACTAGTGCCATTAATGACACTGACATAGTCTGTCACCTTATGTACTAGTTTGGCAAAGAGACGCATGACTAACCAATGAAATACTCAAATTCAAATAATTCACAGTCAATCCATTTAATTACATCACCACTCGAGCACTTTCTATACCACTTTGTCTTATATAGGGTTGGGGGGGGGGGCAGGGGGAGGGGTCAAGAGCCAATCCAGGAAATGGAGAATAAGCCAGGATGAGACACCAACCCATTCAGGCAAGGAATTGAACCTTAGTCTCCAGAGGTGTGATACACTTACACCAATCACTGCACTACTACTAAGCACTCAAAAAATCAAAACAAAAAAGTCATAAGATAAATATTGTTCTCTATAATATCTAGTGTTGTGTAAGTAGTTGGAAGATGGATGGATGGATGGATGGATGCTCTCCATAAGCAATATCTAAGCGCTTTAGCATGAAAATAGCTGACAGAGGGCAGTGTAGATTCCTCTTATTCTTCCCCGGTTCAGTACTGCACTGTTACTTCCCTGCTGCTGTCACACACACCTGGAAGTTGTAACTGTGCTACAAAAGTTTCAGACCAGGCTATTTTCTTTGACTGAACTGTGGCTAATAGCGGAGTTACAGCGTCGCCTGCCAGCATCTGCTAGCTGAATTGCTAATTGGTACAGGTGTCCAATTATGTCGAGCCAGACAACAGTCAGCTTTACAACCCCGGTACACCGTTAGCGTCTCAAAGGAGACGTGAGGAAATAATGATTTAGTATCGCTCCTATATATCCAAATGGGTATTAAAATAATCAGGCCGTCCTTGATCCCCTTGTAATTGTTACGTGTTTAACTGGACCGTGTTTGCATTCCCCTTTTCTGCTGGGAAAAAAACATCGCACATGTTTTTTTCAGCCGTATGAAATCCATATGTGTGGCCTGAGCGTAGGGAGACTAAAACGATGGACAAAAAGCCTCTGTTCCACTATGAATCTACTTGATGTTTCGTTCAGTGCAGCTCAGATCTCAGAACAACATATTTCAGCCCTGAATGTGCCATATGTACGTGGTCATACTTATCCTTTCTCAGCTTATCTGTTTTCCATATTTTTCAGCAACATTGAATAAATTCTTGGATGCCACAATCCTCATTGTTAATTACCAACTGGCATTCACTGGAATCACATATTAAATTGTTGAAGGAGCTGTGTGGTTTAATGTCACAATTATTTGCAATCATTTCACATACTGAAAGTTCATCCATTTTTCCTGATTTCAGAGAAAATTATGTATTATTTCTCATTTTGAGTACATTTGCAGTAGTTCACTTTATCAACAGATGCTATGGACCTCAAATAATTTATAGTATATTAGTAAAGTGAAGGTAAGCAGAAGTTAATTTCACTTGCAACCCTAATACTTGCTTTTAAGGGGGTCTGGAGCCTGTCCTGGAAACTATGGGCGTAACCCAGGACAGGACGCCAACCATTTATACCTATGAGCAATTAAGCAATTCCAATTCACTGTCGGGATAACATATTTCTAGGCAAGGGTGTGGACTTGGTTTCAGCACAGCCCCCCTAAACACACACGGACCTCCCACAATCCTGGTAGGGACCATGTCCAGCCCACCCACACCCAAATCTACACTCTTGCATCTAGGAGAAAGTAAGTTCTATTTTGCTTTCAGAAATTGTTAATGCCAAAAATCAGACATTGTAAGTCTGAGATAAACCTTGAGTGACTATTACATTTTCATAATCTGGTTGTTAAAGTAAGCAAAGTGTGTCATTTAATTTGCAATAAGAGTAATAATAAACAATGAGTGTCTTACTAACAAACTTTGTCCCAATAATTACTTAAACTTAAATTGCTGCAGAGTGAAAGCGGGTGAAAATGTACCAATTCTTGCACAGGTTGTAAAATATTCTTCCCTACTTCCGTTTGTATAGAGACATGTAACTGAGGTGTGCATGAGAGGAAAGCTCACTCTGGCACCTGTTCTGCACCTCTGTGCATGTGAGGGCGGCTTTTGTGGCGAAAGAGAGGAAGGAGGGAGAGGAAGGAGGGAGAGGAAGCGTCCGAGGCAGAGCCACGGCGTATGGAAAGTTTGCCGGAGGAGGAGCAGGAGAACTTAAGAACATCTGTCAACGGGCTGCCTGGCAAAGATCCATCTCGCCTCACATGACCCTCTGTGAGTTCAGCCTTTGAGGTTTCTGCATGTTTAAAAATAATCTGAGCTAAATGCTTCACTCAGGAAGACTGAGCTGAAAAAAATTCAGCACTGGAATTTTTTCTTTTTGTAATACCACAGAGAGATTCCACTGAATATCTATCTATCTATCTATCTATCTATCTATCTATCTATCTATCTATCTATCTATCTAT
>JAODLC010000036.1:15744515-15765726 GCA_026781145.1 Hippopotamyrus pictus | reverse complement strand
TTCTGGGTGTGCTTGGATGGATGGAGTTGGGTTAAGTGAAGCCGAAGATTCTCTAAAGGTGCTGCGGAATAATTAAAACCCATGCAAAGATAACAAAGCGGGTTCTTAAAAAGGTGCAGAATGACATTAATGTGACTGCGGTTTGCCGTGTACTGCAGGTTTATTCCAACCCATCTCAGACGGTCTTTCTGTAAATAAGGATGTGCGTGCGTTATTAAAAATATATAACTGCATTAAAATGAATATATTTTTGAGCATTAAATCATCTATTCTTCTAAATGAACTAAATAATTCTTAAATCACAATTACAACTACCCTATTTTTAGATTGACGTAATCTAAATAAATTTATTCATTTCTGCTTCAGCGGTATCTTAAAATGGATGAAATAGTTTTTGCCTATATGTCCGAAGATTTATACACAAACCTTGTCATGGACCTACCTTCGTTGGTGGATCATGGCATGATGAGGGAGAACTTTTCAAGACCTCCCCCCCGACCCTCACACATACACACACACATACACACACGTTCCAGAAAGGAGCAGATGTCAACAAACAGCACAGGGATCACCCCTGAGTTATTCCCACCACAGGGCCCCATCTCTGGGCGTGTTTTATTACGAGAGCCAGACACATATTCGTATAGCTGGGGGTGTGGGGGTTGGGTGGACTGACCTGCCTGTGACCTCAATTCAGAGGTCAGACTTGTCAGTTTTTAATTTGGCGCCCATGTCAGACCTGAGGAATGCAACAAGGTGTCTCATTAGCACCTAATAGTGCGCAGGACCAATCTCCTGGTTCCAAAACACTGAGCTTACCTGCAGTATACGTGATTTACTGAGCTGGGAGGCCATTCTGTGCTAAGGAATAGCTTTTTTTATTTCTCTATGGGAGCAGGAGTCCAGGAAATAGGGCGAAACATGTCCAGCTGATGGAATCCCATTGTTGAATTTAAAATGTAATATAAAAAAAAAAAATCTGTCTGGTCCCAGTGGAGGTATTTTATAGGAAAACTGGCGTCAAGTCACAGTGTCTTGTAAAATTGGTTTTAGTTATTAAAAAAAAACGCATTTCAAAACACGGTTGGTCAAAAATTAGCTTGAGCATAAGCTGAGCAGCAGGCAAGAATGTTACTCCGTTTCTGACACTGTACTGGTCGATGCATCTTCTACCCACCTGCTCCCGTCAGGGTCAGGGTCAGGGGGATGGGGGATGTTGAAGCCTATCCTGTGAAGCACGGCGCACATCAGCTGGGGTATAGCTTGATGAGATGCCAGTCTCACAAAGGGCACACAATCGCACACAGTGGTCAATTCAGAGATGCCAGTCAGTCTAACAGCCTCAGGTCCTTGGCAGCAGCGGCCTACGGCTCGGGTTCGACATCTGTGTCCGGTAACAGTAGGTCGCCAACATGAGCTCTGGCATTAGCTTAATAGTCACGTCTCTGTTGGACGCCCCCAAATTCTCCATGGGAGGTGAAGAAATGGCCTAACCTTGCTTTGCCTGCACCCCAAGCGCTGCTCTAAACTGTACACATGTATCCTTTCAAGTTTTTTGTTACAGAGAACATGCAGTAGATGGCAGTAAAGGGTTTACAACATGCTGTATCATACCAATAAAGTACATTTTCTTTTCTCTAAATAAAAGACTGCAACCACCCACATAAAAATCCTTGCAAACCAATTGCCTTGGCTATATGAAATAACTCATTGAAATGGATAAATAAATTAATAAAATTCTGGTAGAGGTTTGAGTAATTTGGAACAAAATGTTTTTCCCATGCATGTGAGTCTGGATGTGTCTGCATAAACAACACACATACTGATTCTGACCAACTTTAATAAATGCTGTCCCTGAATAAATAAAACATTATGCGTACCGCTGAAAATCGCCATGCTTAAGATGGTTATCATCTCGCTTTGAAATGTCTTGTTAAATACGACACCCTTTTCCTGCTGGAAACAGCCAAGTGTTTATGGGGGGTGAGCGTGACCAGCACTAGAGGTCAAGACACCACGGATTAAATCCGGAACATTCTGCTTTTGCAGTTGTTGCATGCTAATCCACCAATGACTTATAGCCTCAAATATGTACTATGGTTGGGCCAACCAAGACAATCATTCATCCATCCAATTGTCTTACCCAGCCCTGGAAAAATACATTTATACTTATACTCTAGAGCTATTATACGTATGATTCATGTGATATTGATTGTTTAGAATTACTGAACTGTATTTTCAATTATTTGATATAAATGATAATGTATTGTGGCTCATAAAAATCAACTAATTAATTCAGAAAACACTGAATAACTAAAACCAATTTTACAAGACACTTTCGAAGTGACTTTGCCAGTTTTCCTATAAAATGCCTGGAAAAATCAGGGAAGAGTTTCAAGGGGATTAAAATTTTTGTTTGTAACACTGCAATTTTTGCAAATTTTTACCCTGGCAGAATGTTGAATTAAGAAAAAAGTGCAAGTAGCAAAAATAAGCTATATGATCCATTTAAACCTTAGTAACCTTACTGATTTTTCCACATTGTGTGTATTTTTTAGTTCATTTCTGATTTCTACCGCAAATGCACATCAGGAATGAAATGCCTAAATTCTAACAGAACTACAGTGGAAATGTAAAATGAGTTAATATTTGACATTCGTCCTGGGAAACAAAATCAGCAAACATTTGTGAGGTTTTGCAACCCACCGAATTATCATTTTCAAAGGAGTCACTCGGATCTCAATGAGAGGCGGAAGAATTCCTGTCCTCAGAACAAGTTCAATTGGTTTGTTCATAATTACAAACTCAGCATTTATTCATTTAATGGAATGCACACGCCTTTGAGGACCAGTTGGTTTCCAATTGGGGCTAGAACCGTTATTTAACATGACTGACATTTGTCCGACGGATTCTTCCTCAGCCAAGTATGTGAGAGTAGGTTGCCCTGCTTACGGACCAACGAGTGCAGCTGTGTCTTCATTCTGAGGTGCGTGTCCCAGGGCGGCCCCCGCCCATATTAACCCAAAAAGACCAGCCTGTGCTCAGTAATGCATTTTTATAAATACAGGTGTGAAGGTGGAGAGTTTCGCATTTGCGACGGCTGCTCACCGTTGTCTGAGTAGCTGGTCAAATTGAATTTCACTGCATAAAAAATGTTTTTATAGCTGGCCTAAGATCTTTCCTGAAGGTACCTCTTTTGCACCATTATAAAGTAAAAATAAGATACCTTAAAAAACTGCAGAAGCACGTCTGTGCTTGTAGAAACAGAGACCAATTTCCCAACTATAATTAGCAAACAAAAAACTATATATGGTTCACTGTATATTTGTGTGGTGTCCTCTAAAAATTATTATTATTATTATTATTATTATTATTATTATTATTATTATTATTATTATTATTATTATGTTAGAGGACTATGGTCTTCTTCTTATAAATATATGGTTTAGTGCAGCTAGTTGGAATCTCAGTCAGAAACCCACCCTGCACACAGCCAAGGATATTTGGAAGAAAGGATCATTGTGAGCGACCTGAAATTTCTGTGGCCGGCCTGCAACAGCCAGCAGAGCCTGCCGGTGGGTGGTTTCCGCCGTCCGGGTTTAATGAGATACAGGATATGCACAGAGCACATCCAAGTTGAAAGCATCAGTCACTGGTGGCAACTGCGCTGATACATCAAGGGTACCACCTTTACCCTGAAATCCTGTTAGCTCGGGAGACCAATTAGCACGTCCTCCACGCGAGTTAGCGCCGAGTTTAAGACTTTTCCCCAGCGTGCCGGCACACGGCAGCTGCCTGGCTGATGAGCAGAGGTGCGTGGTCAAGAATCGTGAAGCAGAAGAGGTTCACAGGTAACGGATTCCACAGAGTAATCATATTAACCTCCGGTGGGTTTTTTTGGCCAAAGCATTGTTGATTTTTCATTTTTTTCTGGTAATCACTCCCTGAAAAATGATCAAGCAGAGGGCATTAGGGACTTAACGCTAATAAAAACCCGCATCTGCATTTTAAGCAGGTGTTGGCATTTTTGACCTGAACCCAATGAATGTGTATTACCACTTTATATATTAATAAAGTCAGAATGCTAGCATGCGCTCTGTTTCAATTTTATTCCCATCCAGCCAGTCTTGCATGTCTTTAGCATACCATTGAACTTTAATTTTGTCTGTGTTACTTTTTATATGTATTTATACAAATAAAGGCATATGATTTCATGTTGACATTTTTATAATAATATATGGTAGCAATATTTCTTTAGTCACAGAACTTAGTGTATATGGGGGGGGGCGGTGAGGGCATTTTTGTGCAGCTTCTACTTTCATTAATACAAATAGAAATGCAAAATTAGTCCTGCACAGAAAGATTATGGCAATTTCTGTGATTTCACAGTCAGTCAGTAAACCTAATCATTAATTAGTAATTTAAAAATATTATCAGTATAGATCACTTTTATTAAAGCAAAAAATATAGCTGATTCCTTTCTTAGATGTTCAGTAGTGATTTTATAGCGATGCAAATAAGGATCTTATATAAAAATCACTATTCTCTATTCACGAAAGAAGTTTGTAGAGAAAAAAACAGGAAACAATGGAAGATTCATAGTGTCTGAACAAGAACATAAGTCAAACAAACTGTATCATTGACAACAAAATTACTCAAACTAATCATAAAGCGATGCGGGGAATTGACCTTTTACGAAACGGCGAAAACGACGCAGGCAGATAAAATTTGAATGGAATACCGATGACACGTTTACTATCATATTGATGAAAAGATGAACTTTCCGCTTTTTTTAGTGCCTCTCATTTTTATGAAATACCGGCGATGTGGGGGGTTTTAATGCACCATACATCATGTCCGGCTGATGTGACGTATCGCAAGGAGCAATATATAAAGCCAAGAGAAATCATTTATTCACGGCATTTCAGAAGCACTCTTTGAACTTCTAGTTTATGCAGGCCATGCGGAATGACAGGCATTCTCTGATACATGCTCCACTAGTGAAGCTATAGATTATGGTTATTGGTGGAAGCAGAAGAGGGCTGAACATTAGACAAGACGCGCCAGATAGTTTATTGTCGCTGGTATCGGATTTACATCCCGCCCCGCCCCCCACCCGGCCAGTGGCTTAATTTAGAAGTAACAAAGATGAAAACGAAGGTAGCGTCATAGAAGACTCATTGTGCCCCACAACAAGACTTTGCAAGGGGTTATAAATAAGATGTTGCGGAACGTGTTGAGTGGGGCATCTGGCCCACACGGTCACCATCCATCACTGCTTCTTCATCAAGGAGCGACGGAACCGGACGGTGGGTGTTCGTCCGAAATTTGAGTCGCACACATGCATCCTCCAAAATAACGATGCCCTCCTCTGACATGCGGGGCCTCCACTTGGACACGAGACACCCGACAGTGACACGCTTGGCAGTGGATTGGGTTACTGAGAGCACGGGGCCTGCACACAGTGGGTGATAGCCCCAAACGTAGTGGGTGATAGCCCCAAACGCAGTGGCACGCATGGACTGCGGAACACGTCCGGACAAGGCTACGTAAAGTGACGTCCACCCGTCTGTTTTCTTTCGAAAAACTCGGATATGATCTTCAGCCTCCGTTTATTTTTGCAGATTGTCGAAACACGCTCACCTCATGATACCTTGCGATGCATGTTGAGATTTGGGTAATGCAGATGGTGTTACAGTAAATGTGCAGTCTGAAATTACATCTGATTGGTAGACGTCAAATCGCAGCTAGTGAATAATCAGCACTCTTTGTCTCCCCTAAAAATCGCATCAACATCATGGATGTAACTGAGGCTTTTATTAATAAACTATTTTTTCTTCACATGAAATACTTTATAGTTATTTTTTTCATGATTGTTCATCACTGAATGGCCTGCAATTTCTGTTGCTCCAGTTGACAGCTTTAGCAATGGTCTAACTCGTATGCATTATGTCAGCCATATTTTTGTCCTAAAGGCAGTAGGTCTTAAGCTATTTGGCTGGCGAGCCTCAGGCCAGTTTGATCATTCATCATTGCCGTCTACACAAGTCTGAACCTAAAAGCTGTGGCAAGGACCATGTACCCAGGTTGCTCTGCCTTGCTTCTTAAATCACGTGGTTTGCTAGTGTGCCTCAAGCTGTCAAACACTAACCTCCTGGACCATGAGATCCAGGTGGTACGGCATGAAGAATCCGGAGGTGACCTATAATGGACAAGGCTCGTATTTCCAAGGATTAAAATGTTGTCATGATTCCAGTTGTGAACAGCTTTCCGCTTCCACAGGAAAAGAGAAGACCTGCCAGCTGTCGAGCTGGGACTTCTGAATTTCTGAAGTTCCTAAAACGGCAGAAGATTCGGACAGCCAATGAGGGCTCTTAATTTCAGTCTATCAGCACGCATGTGACTTGATCCGATTTTTTTTACATCTGCGGAGTCTCGTTCCATATTCTCCTGTCATGTGATCCTGTGTGGGACACATGACAGGATCTTGGATGGTTCAATTAAAATGCTTTCACTGGACCAGTACAGCTCACTTGCTCACTTCTCTTGTCATGGGCACTTTGAACTTAACAGATTTGCAGATGTGATTACAGATCTTGGGGGTGGGGGCATTTTCTTCCCTTCCCTTTCCCCAGATGTGTGCAAGTCTTTCCTCCCCATTACCCAAGTGAATGCTTACCCCAACCCCCCCCCCCAACACACCAGAGACACACACTATTCCCTTGACTTATAGTATCCACGCCACCACCCCCCCCACCCTACTTCCCACGCATGCAGGTGTTCTGCTATTTTTCCGGAACTATTCTCTGGGCAGCTGGACGTCTCAGCTCCGGCATTCCAAGTCAAGTGGTGGGTGTTTTGGGGGGGGGCAGGGTGGAGGCACTTTGGCCAGACGTCACTGTCCATGTAGGCTTAAGGTAGCCCATTGGAAGTGTGGCGGTAGGAGAGTCCTGGGCCCCCGCCTGCAGCCCGTACAGCTGTTCACACAATCAGTAGATTTACAGGTGCCGTTAACCTTTTCATCGGAGGAAGTCAACTCAACCCAACATTTTTTTTAAGTGGGGGGGGGACCTTCACGACTCCATCTTTATGCTCAAAGCTTCCTACTTTTTTATTATTAATGCGGGAATAGCTGTCAGGCTGGATTAATAAGTTAACCAAACTTCCAAAAGCTTTGCTAAGTTTGATAATTCATAGCTCGTCTACGCTCAGAATACCATACTTCCTAAATTTAACTTGACTATAACAGCATATTCAGACCATTAAAATTTTGAATCTCTGCTTTTCTGTCTTAAGGGTAAATGCCATAACTACTCTTATGCTGTTGTCATTCACTCCTGAGAAGGTTTTCCAAGGAACAAACAACAACAATACTAATAATATAACTATAATATTATAACGATAACTTTTGGGGAACTGCTGAAGGACACCAGAATAAAAATTTAGATTCCCGTCATTTTTAGTTAGTTTTTTGTTTGTTTGCTTGTTTATGTTTTATAGTGTTTTATCATGAACACCAACTTCATCAGAAATTTAAGGTGGTAAATAGCTTGTAATCGTTTTAACTGAATTGTCTTCATGTGTTTTTCTTGAAACAGGAAGCAACCTGAGTTACAATAGCCAAATAAAATATACAGCTTTTAGCGCTCTTAAAATGTGCTGCGCATAGCCTGTAAAGTAAGTGATTTATTGGAATTTGCTACCCTGTCCAATGCGAGAATAGAATGCTGCTATCACAACGCATTGATTAAGGCCAAGGAACACATTAGGGGCCCATAAGCAGGTAACGGGAGAGAAGGCAGCACAAACTGACACGATTTCAGGTCACAGCAAGTCATCTGAGGAGTGCTGGCATGGGACGGAGTACAGCTGCCTGGCTTTCTGATGGGGCTGTAGGCCATTAACTCAGCTTCCATTTGGCAAAATTAATTTGCAGCATATTAAAACACTATTACAGGCCTGCCCGGGAGGTGAAGCAGGGGGCAAAACACTATCGATCAGAGGTCACGTCCTTTTTTATTTATTTATTCCAACTCCACAAAAGCTTCAGTGACTCTGAGTGGGGCTGTGATGTCACAATGCCTAATTATAAGATCAATGACCAGGCCCAGATATGTAAACAACATGCCTTTTCATCAGTTGGTTTAGCGCATTGCTCTATACGAAGACATCAACAAAACAAGCACATTTATATTATTTTAATTGGTTTGCCGAGAGATCCATCCAAAATGACTTACAATCTCAAACAACTCACTGTTTTAATCAAGCAATTCTAAGTACCTTGCAGAGGAGTGGTAGAACCTGTCCAGAGACTTGGTATGCAAGCTCCACATTATAAACCCGTATCCTTAACTGCATATAGCCCCAATTGTTCGTGTTAGAAAACTACATTCTTAGCCAGAAGAACTTGGTGCATAAATTTAGAAAATTATACGACTATAAACATTTTGGCTTTATCAAATAATAAAAAAAAAATTATTACATTGAGACATACAGTTACAGAATTGTGTTTCCACACAAACCAGTAAGTCTTCAAACGGACCAAACTGGAAAGGATGTTGAGATGCTCCTATTATATATATCATGAACTCTATGGATCACACCATTAGTCATATTGCTGTAGAAGGATCATAAAATTAAGAGACTTTAAATGTTTAAATGTCCTATAAAACCACATTATATGAAAGCAAGATTATCGTCCAAAGCAGTACTGTGAAAAAGTGTTTTTAAATGACCTCAGACGTTAAAAGCCTATGTAATGTGGAAAAGTGGAGATGAGGCATGTCTGGTAAGTTTCATAAGAATCATGTATTTAACCATGTGAGAGTCTGCATTATTTTAGAGATGAATGAAACCCATTGTAGAGTGAAAAAGTAACAGGAGTTCAGGTAGCTGTAATAACTTGCGTTTTTAGTCTATGAACATAACAGGTGACTAAAATACATAATTTTATGAAGTTAACTGGTTCTTGTGAATATGCAAGGATGCAATGACCTTCAGTCTGAAACGACTGTGGTCAAAATGGTGTTTTAATTTTGGAAAAATTGGGCAAATTTTGGGTGCGAAAGAAAAGGAGGAAGAACTCAACCCTTAGTCATATCATCATTACCAGAAATATCACAGTTTTCATTAGTTATATCCAGGCAAAGACATTGGCCTATAATTAAAAAATTAAACATATAAAGTATTATAATGGTAAATAAGAAATTCAAAAGGTTGTATAAATATCTCCTAACTTCAAGGGGCACATTCACTTCCTTGAAGAAGAAACTTAATAAGCAATAAAAAGGTAAAATAAACATACATTGTAGATTAAAAGCTGATAAAAATATTTTTTGTAAAAATAAAATAAAAAAAATAAATAAAAAATAAACATACATTGTAGATTAAAAGCTGCTCTGTAATTTAACTACCGAAGCTATATATTAACTTCCCCTATCAAACTAAAAGTATAAGACGTCATTCGTAATGAATGACACCTTGCGATGGAAAGATTTTATTTACCCTCCTTTAAGCTTTTTTTTTATTTCATTTGGCCAGCGTAGGCCTGTTTTCAGTCTGACTTTCTAACTTAAACAGGAATCCTTGGCTGCAGTTTTGTAAGGGCTGCGAACCGCGAACGGAAAACTGTGAGAAACGGTATATTTTAACACCTGACGAACGAGATAACAACCGACGACTGCGATTAAAACATGTTCTTAAGGACACAAAGGAAACAAGCGTGGTTATAAAGAGATACGCTTTTCAAATAGCCGTGCAGCTGCCATTTGATTTTTTTTTTTTATTACTTATTTTAACAGAAAATGTCATATGAAATTTCGGCTTTAAAGCAAGTTGTCATTAACAAGCTTGTTTTGTTTTTAGAAATTTCCCAAAATTCAGTGCGGAGATTATTTGGGTCTGCATATATTACCAACAATCTCTCTTATAGAAGATATTCACACATATAAATAGGCTGTACTTTAGTAAAATTAACGTATAGTATCCACGGTTTCTTTCTTTTTGTTGGACAAATTTAAAGGACACTAATAAATATGCTTCACCAGCTCCATTTACTGATTCGTGAGCATCAATGGGCCCCAAAAGAAAATCCTGTTTAAAAAAGACAAAACCAAACACAATAGGTTATAAGTGATTGATTGTGTTAGAAATAAATAATAAATACAATTGCCCGTGTTCATTTATTGTTTTCAGCTAAGAAAAGATTTTGTATCATATTACATATTCTTAATATGGACGATATTATTTGTAGATGCAACCTATAAATCCGTATCTTATTGAATGTTTGTCCGGTTCTTGGTTAGTAATTATCCAGCTTCCTGGTGACATTTCTGAAGGATCATGTACATCTCCACTAAGTTTGAAACGGAGTTGTATTCGACTGCAGTTTCACGTGTAAAAAAAAAAAAAAGTGAGAGAGAGAGAAATGAAATAGAGAGGGATCAAAGCACGCTGTCCTGCAGCGAGGGCCCATTAATCTACAGGCCTGTATGTGCTCTGACCCCCCAGCCCAACCGCACGCGCTCCCCTTGACCTGCAAGCCAGGACAGCTCAGCAGATGTGCTGAAATTCATTGGAAAAACCCTCAAAATTATGGGAGCTCTAGCTGAGAGGTAAACTTTTGGGGGGGGGGGGCACTGGAGGCGTTTAACTGCACCAGAGCAAGTGTGACCCTATTGGCCAAGAGGAATGCATTTCCCAACATTAGTGTCCTGCTTGCTTTTTGATTGTTGGTTCCATTATATTTCAATTTCCACACCGGGAAAAAAAGTTGAGGGGCTAGTGTGCTACATGGAATACGGCAGTGTCATCTAAGATGGCAGCCACCTACGTCAGCTGATGTGATGACCAGCACTGAAAGTTGGCCTGGAAGCCTCTATGTCAGTGTGACTTCAGAACACAGCATTGCTGTTCCGCTCTATTAAAAGCTTGTGTCACTTTTCAGCCTGGCATGTAAAGAAAGGTACAGATCAAACATTTAAAAAGGTTACTGTAAATGCTGTAGTTTATGTATGTCATAAGCTGCATCCCTGACTGTGCTCCTGTTGCCACGTCACTGTCATATCCAAGCAGGGAGCCTTAAATTTGAAAGCATGCCTTTGCATTAAGTTTTCCCTGGTCAGGAAGGCAGGATAGGAGGAATGGCAAACAACTATAGAAATATTTTCTTGTCATTGATGTCCGTCGATCTTAACTTGAGAAACAGGAGTGTGCAGGCAGGAATTAATGAAATGCAGATAAGAATTAGCTAAGATCATTTTTCATGCCCCTGGTACACTGGGAGCGATTTTTATCACCATTGAATATCGATACGCGGCAACTACACATGATGCAACATCCTCAAACTTCCCTGTGCGTCTAATTGTATTAAGACTGCTAATGAGGGTATTGCTGCAGCTCTAATAGGTGTCCATGCACCTGCCTGTCCTCAGTGGTCTAGGTCAGGCCCACCGTATTAACCTAAGGACATTTCGGCAGATTCTGTAAATTAAGATGACTTCTTGTGCATAGATGATGGACAACAAAGCAGGGAGGAAGTTTCACCAAGTGCAGCGATGGGAGAATGGTCATCACGTGCTTAACAAGAGCAGTTGGCAAGATGATGACAGAGAGGTCTTCAGGAATTTAGAAGCGGCTGGGAATATAGCATTCCCTCTGGAGGAATGGCTTCAGGAAGGAAGGGTTTCATTTTCAAAGGTCCTTCCTTTATTTATGTTACATATTTTCATCGACGGGATTCTCAAAGGAAAGGGAACATTTTCTATTGATGCCCGTGTTCTCTGAAACAATCCTTGCATGAGTGGATTTCTCTGGGAGCTGATGCCCTTGTACCAAACCTCATGAGCGTGAGCAGGGAAGCTGGATGGTACTGGCTTATTGTTTAGTTTTCCTTTGCATTTCCCCATTCATCGCTTCAGAGGCGCACAGGCATGCTGTCACCATCCCACATCCCATTGGGAATTTGATCTTTTATCATTTGATTGATTTTTGTTTTATTGACATGATTGAAGATAATAAGGAAGATTAAGAACATGCTGAAAAATGATAAATGACCTTCAGTTGTAATTTGTTGATAATTGATGATGATGTTGTTGACATAAGTTTAGTCAATGTACTCGTAGTAGCAAGTTCATTTGCAAAAGATGGAGAAAGGGGGCATCGCAGGATTTTCCTGACTGTATGTAAATCTGAAATGGTTTTTCAATTTGCTCTGTCACCAATGTAATCTACCCCATAATGTAACCTTTAATCTAATCTAACCTTTGTTAGCTAAGGGCAGAAATTGACTTAGTAGTAATCTGTTCATGGGGTGTGTGTGTGTGTGTGTGTGTGTGTGTGTGATCTGAGAAAAGCAGTAGCTATAGAGTCCCAGCTTCTGGACATGTCTGGGGCTGCCGTCTACTCAGGATTCAGGAGAAATCAGCCGATGAATGTGTTATTTTCTTTGTCCCTCGCTATTTTTTTCTGGTATAGATCTGGGATGTAAGAGCTACTGTTGGGACATAGCAATCTATCTCTATGGAGGCGCCGGGACAAGGCCAGTGCGGGGGGGTGGCATGCGCTGGGGGTGGGGATTGCTGTCTTCTTCTAACGTAGCGCCGTAGATGCTCAGGAGGGAAGCCATGCAATGTAAACAAGGTGGTCATGCCCCATGACAAATAGCTAATAACGGCTGGGGACCGTAGCAAGCAATGAGAGGTACATTGATTGGCCTTATTACCTGGAGGATCCATCTGGGGGACACAGTAGGGGAATTAGCCGGGGCCCCCCCCACAGCAAGAGTGATTGCTCTGTGGGCTTGGAGCAGGAGAAACAGTATCTCTGCCGGCTGGGATGGACAATGCTTAATGTTTGCAGTTAAGCGTTTTGAGCCCCCCGCCCATTTATCTGCTGTCCATCTATAGCTCTCACAATGGATCATTTACTCTCTGACAGTTTCAGAAGCTTTGCTGAAGCGACACCAATCAGAAGTAGCTGAATACGGTAGTAGGCAAAATATCAAATTTCGCTTCAGTCTGTCATATCCAAAGATATAATACAAAAAATACACACCCAATCATAGATACTTACTAAGGTCTAACCTGTATCTTGATCGAAAAACTCAAGATGATTCAGGGATACAAAACAAGGGGTTAAATTGTATTGATGTCTGTTGAGTCCATTTACGTAGCTTCTTCATGGAGAGAGCATAGGCAGGTTCTTATAAAGAAGCTTTTGCTGTTTTTTTTTGCTTCCAGGTTATTGAATACGCATCATCAGAGGACACAATCTACAGACAGAACTGAGTGTGATACAAGACATGGAAGAACTTTGACAGCACTCTGCAATCCATTCAACACAGTACTTCTGAATTACCTAACTACAGTTTAATGAATTTTGTATGTTTCAGTTGTAATAATACGATCTTACATAATTTTGTTAATTTTTCGTTTTGCTGTACTTGGAATAAAATATATTCATAACACTATTTCTGACATTGCCCATTATTTTCTCATTTTATTCTTTTTCTCTGAATATTTTGTATTCTGCTACTTAAAATGAAATCATTTTTCAAAATGTCATTTCAAATACAATGCCTCTTCAAACTGTCATTATCCATTGACTCTCTTTTTTTCATTCCATATCCACACTAAGTGAAGCCCTCAAGTACGCAGAAAGAGCAGAGGAAGCAGGCTTTGGGGGCTCGAGGTATAAATTGCTTTCCGGAATAGCTGACTTGTAGAAGCATGGGCATCCACCCAGGTCACCACGGGGCTGACCATCTCAGCAGCGCAAAATGAGGTCACTTTTTTTTGCTGCTTTGCACAATATCCAAGACTTCTCTACTCGCTCAGGATCACATCACCTTTTTTCACCTCAAGGTGCAGTTCCTCTCCAGTGGACTTCCTCCTGGAAACAAAAAGCACCCCGAGAAAAAGATTCGAAACCTCCAAATCCTACATCATGGCTTTGAGATATTTCACTGCATTTGGGTGTTTTCATTAATGGAATGGTTCTCAGTATCGTAGTATAGTCACCCTGACCATCCGTCCATTGTTTTTCCACGTACAGCACGGTCACAATGAGTGGAATGTCAGTCCATTCTAGGATACACACAAAACAACAGGAGAAGATGCAGTCCATTCAAACCAGGCAATCCAGCAGAAGTAAGCGATCAATGCTAACTGATGCTAATGGAAACGTGGCACCCTTTCTATCACATGGGCGATGTGGTCTGAGTGTGTACCAATCTTACCAACGTCATTTTAACTCTTGGCTTTCTTAACAACAAAGCCCTTTGTCATGTGACTTCAGGGATCTGAGAACTGACTCCAGCTACTGCACGTTATATATACTTATCTGCCTCTGGCAAGTCCAGTCCATTTGGCCTGGTATGTGTTTATGGCTGCCAGAAGTGAGTTTATGTGCCACGGTGCCAAGGAGAGCTATCTTTAAGACGCAAAAAAACTGATCTGAGAAAAGGAAGGAAAATGAAAAAAATGTCTGGGGCGGAAACATTTGGAGAAGCAGCTTTTAAGAGGGAAGTTCACGTCTGCCCCCAGTCTGACCTCAACCATCAGCCCAGAGCCCCCTCAGCAGCGAAGGCAAATCATACATGAAAACTGTTCGATATTGAAAATGAGACACAGAATTAATAAGTGCAGCAAATTTCATCATAACTAGGTAAGCACAAATAAAAGCACTTTTGAGATTAGTTTTAAGCTACCCTGATTTATACATAAATATATATATAAGTATACAACCATGAACAAATCTATATACAGTAAATATGAAATATATTTACCAATTTTTGTGTTTTGCAGTGTTTTCTAACTATGTAGCCATTTATTTGTTTTTCTATTCAAAGCCCGAGCTTCACATCATCACAGTACCTTCTCCATTCGTCCACCAGCTGACCTGAGGACACGGTGTATTAATGGGAACAATCAATATACCTCCTTCTCCTACATCTCTCTCCCACTCTCCCTTACAGTAAATATAGTTAAGTATTTATGAATTAATTGACTTCTTCCAACTAAATAAAAACTCATGCTGACCACCATTCAGATGCAACCAGCCCCCGATGTAATAAATAGATAGAAGCCAGCCAGAATCTGCATTTTGCTAAAATGGAGCTTGTAACGTGGGCAAGGTCAAATTGATTGCACTCACCTCAGCAATGATGTATTTAAATGTGGTCCTTCTGAGCCACCGTAGTGTGTTGTGTGCTGGCGACTCAGCAATAGAAACACCCTTGTTCTTCACAGGTTGTGCTTGATGGTTTACAGACAGCCACTCACAGAGGACCTTCAGGTATCCATTTGTGGCCCCTCCCAGTATGTTTGTTGTGGGATTTCCCAGTCATGGATGTCGAAGAACCAAGCACCACTTACCCGCGGGGCTTTTGTCGGGGGCCTTCCCCATCTCTGAAGAGCCGGCAAACACAATTGCATCACTCCTCAGTCCTTTACCCCTGACACTCAGGAACAATCACTGTCATCCTTCAGGCCCAGATGTTAGGTCTTTGTTAGGTTTTTAGGGTGCATGTAGTGTAGCTTCTTGGATTAGAGTGCTGTGGCCGTCCTCAGAAGGTTATTGCTTCAAGTCCCGCTTGCATAGTAATTTCACTGTTGGGCCCCCATCAAGGCCCCAAACCCCACACTGCTCCAGAGACTGTCTGACCCTGACGTCTCAGTCGAACATTACTTTGTGTAAAAGCCTCAGCTAAATAAATGAATGTAAAGGCTATGTAATTAAAGTCCAGACATAATAAATGCATAAAATAAACACTGCATTACTTAAATGGGACTTTATTTCTTTGTGTTACTCTACCAACCATACGTAATTTGAGCTACTGTTCACCATGTGTTTACATGCAAGTTTCCTTCTATAACTGTCAGACAAACATATAAATACAAGGCACTCTTAAAAATAAAAAAGGATCTGGCCATTAGACTAGCACCAGACCGTTTCAGCTATCTGGTGAAGACGGAAATGATAAATTTTCTTGGAATTAATGCTTTCTGATATACATTAAAGGCCATCCATCTGGGCACTGAAATCAAAATAGTTATAGAATATTCACCTTAGGTTAGTAATCTGTACTTTAAGACAGTTAAATCATTTTATGTCATGTGTAATTGTATGCTTCCCAATTTTTAAAAGAACTTAGTCCTGGGAGGTATGATGATGACATGTATGTAAGGTGGAAAAATGGTGAACAAATGTCTGCTTGGCGAGTCTGGGAGTGGTGTGGGAATTCAGCTTCCCATCAAAAACACTGTGGTTATTCTCCACTTATGGTTAAGTGAGAAAATAAAGAGATTATGGAGGGAAGTAGGAGGTATCTGGGCTAGGATCTCAACACAAAGCAGATGGATTTTCTTTTTGTTTGGTTATTTGCTATGAAATTCCTCAGTATATATAGGCTATATATGTTCCTCAGTTTATCCTAAATATGAACAATAATATCGTTCATTTTCCATTTCATTTATTATTAAATATATTTCTTCCCTACTGGAAAAAGCTCCATCGTTATCCAGATGTCCAGATGTTGCGGTGAAACATTCAGGTGAGACCACACAAGAGGTAGAAAAAACTTATTTTAAACTTATTTTAGGGAACTCATGAAACTCGTCTTAGTGAGAGGATTGTGTCTAAAGAAAGGAATTACACACACACACACACACACACACACACACACACACTATATATATATATATATATATATACACACACACACACACTATATATATACTGTATATATATATATATACACACACACTATATATACTGTATATACACACACACATATGTATATGTCTTTATTGCATGTACTATCAGTACTTATTAACTGCAGTATTATAAACGTTTGTGTGAGATGTTAGCTATATGTGTGAGTACACTAATGCACACATGAATATATATCATTTTGCTATTGCTGTATAATAAGCTATTGGCTCAGTGATTAATTCCACCTTCTAACGCCGCTGTAGTTCTCCATAGATTCGAATCCCACACCTGGGGTCGTCAAGCTGGCAGTTTCTCTCCATCTTCCTCTGGTAGCTTCAGATTCCTCCCACAGTCCAGAAACATGTGGTTAAGCAAAGTGTCATCATTGAATAATTGGTGTGTGTGTGTGTGTGTGTGTGTCCACTGAAATGGACTGTAATTCTGTCTGGGGTGTCCTCTTATGCTGCTCAGACACACTTCAGGCCCCTCCATGACCCTGTACTAGATGGATGGATGGATGATCCTATCAAACTGTGTAGGGATGTATAGCCTTGAACGCTTGTCTTGAACTTGAACGTGTCTCAATATGACCATGCGTGCGTACGTTCAAGACTGTGTCCCCTTGCTGTATCACAGAAGGAGGTTCTTAAGTACCCCCACAGTTTTTATTTCTTGTTTTCATGAATGAATTCACTTACTGCTGTGGGCAGGGGGTAGAGGTTTTGTCTTCAAATGATTCAAATGACAAATCAGTCTCTGGTAGAAATCTAAGAATATATGGCTTTGAGAGTAAATCTGTTTTAAAAGAGAAGCCATTTTATACTTACAGCACAGACTTCTGTTACAGCACTGTTAGAAATTCACTTTTTCTGCAAATGTAAGTTACATGAAAAATAATATTGTTTTAGGTATTTTTGGCTCGGGACACTGCTATTTATGTGCTAGCCAAGCTAATGCTTCGAAGCACATTGCTTCCCATTCCTAATTTATGTCATTTCTTCACCACAGATGTATGTCTCAAGCACACAGTGTGGACGTTAATGGCCAGTCTCTGTGCGGTCGCTATGTGCTGATTCTGGTCCCTCCCATTTTGGCGGGAGGGCCGGTTGGGACCAGGCCTCATTGCCAAGGGCTCTCCATGCCCCCCCCGCCCCCACCCCCCGATCTCAACGTATGCTCTTTTTCTCATGCCCAGTCTTCATTCATGAATTATTTTGCAGCTATCTTTAGAGAGAAGCGGTTAATGAACTACGGGACGTCTCTGTCCTCGCACCTGGAAGCGCCGCAGTTTATTGCTTAATGATGTGATCGGTACAGCTGTGCAGACCGCAGCCTGCGCTACAGGTCTGCCGCATGCCATGCGTGCAGACGTGGCACTGAAGCCGAACGGTTCGCATGCTCTCCCGACGTTCAAAACCAAGCTTCCAGTATCATCTGTAAATACGAATAGGGCAGCTTCATTTATTGTGTGCATACAGCTGTATGAGACGTAATTACCGATCAGTGTTTGTATTTCCTTTATTGTTTCCTTCTATAAGGCCACTTCATTTCTTGCATGAGAATCCCATTTAGAAAGAGGCAAGCCTTCCTTCTTCCTTCAGCGCTGATACTAACCGCTTCTATGGTCCCAGATCCACCGATCCCTCTGCAGATATTTCCTGAGGTGAGCCCACCATCGCAGGCGAATTCTCCCGCCTCGGATTCTGCCCACAAAGCTGTGGATTCCTTTAACATTTTTAGTTTCCTCAGGGCAAAGAAAAAACAAAAAGGTTGGTAACACTTTCTATGAATAACATGTCTGTAGCAGGGTTGCCAACTCTCACGCATCTGCCGTGACACTCACGCTTTCAGACTCTCACGCTCATGCAAAAGATCTCATGGCAAATCTATATTGTTCCATTATAAACCTAAAATTAGCTACATCAAAAGCGTTGGGATAACTTGAAAACCCTACAGACTATTTACAAGGCCGTAAAACTGTTACATGCATGTAAATGCGTGTGCATAGGCGTGTAGACTTGTCTCGAATTGAAAGTCTCGCTCCAGCCAGCAGACCAGATTTGGCAACCCTGCTATAAGAATCTATGAACACATTCATTGGAGTTTATGAAATATTACAATGAACAATATAATGCCTTATGACTGTCAGTAGAAGCTGCTGTAATGCTTTACTAATTCTTATACCGACCATTATAATGAATTATGAAGGTACGGTGTATCTATAATGCGTTATAGATGACAGCTTTAGATAACAGCTTTGGGTACGGTGTTACCTAAGGGTGCAACTAGGAAAAAAATGATAAAAACATACAGTAATCTAGGTGTATCCCACCAAAAATATGGACATAGAAGTTTATTTTTAAGATGATCTTCGTTGAGTTGTGTGAGATTAAGCTTGGGGGGGGGGGGGCGGGGGGTAGCCAGTTGTCCTTGGACCCCAAGAGTTTTTTTTTTCCTCTTTCTAAGCTTCCATTGGATTTTTTATTTCATCTCCTATGCTCTGTTTTGTTCCACCTGGGCTTTTAATATTAGATGATTTTGCTCCCTGTTATGTTCATCTGTGGCGCAGTTCTTCATGCTGAATCGTTATATACTGTGCGTATGAACGGCACTGAATTGAACGCATAAGATGAACGCGCATGACGCGTCGCCGTCTCTGGGCTGCAGCGGCCGAACTATTGGAAACCGGGGCGAAGGGAGAGCTTGTCCGTGCCGGTCATGAGCACAGGGCCGAGGGAGGTCCACAGAGGAGCTCGGCTAGGAGCCGCCGGAAAAGCAGCGGGTCCAGTCTCCGCCGGGACAGAAGCCGGTGATGTGCTTTATGCGGTCGGGCCCAGAGCCTCGCAGTCCAACGGTGAACAGTGGGACGTGTATCGCTTAAATGCATCGACATGTCGGGAAATTCCTCTCTCACGCTAAACCTATACAAACAGTAAAATCTCATCTCTGTTTAAACACAGCCAAACGCTTGTATTGTGGTATTCATTGATAGGACGTGTTTTTTATGTATGATGATTTCTGCCTTCAATGTACAAAATCCCATAGTGTGTAATGCTTACCCTTCGAGAAGCCAGTGCTTACGTTGCAAGCGGATTTCAAAAGTTGCGGCTATAAATTCTCTTGACGCAACCCATTATTAAATCAAATACCACATTCTGTAAGTGACTGTGGCTTGCTTTGCTGCTGTGGGAAAGCGCTCATGCTGGCTGATGCAGAGCAGCGTGGAGACGGACCACATTTAAGCGGGGCAAAGCGGACACCTCCGGGGCGGAAGAACGGAGGAAAACGATAATGGATGCAGAGAAAACGGGATCTCAGTACAAAGCTTATCATTATAAAATCAACCATTTTTACTGAGTGCTGATTTGAAATAGATTGGATCAACTGTTTTTTTTTTTTTTATTTCAAGCTTTGATATAAATTTATAATTTCCACAAGTTTTATCAAATAAGAATTATAATATATAAAATAAAACTGAACTAAAATTGAACTAGTCATTTAATTTAAATGTTATATTAAGTTTAATTGTTTATTCCTATGAATTTTTGTTACACCATTGGAAGCAGATTATACTAAAGGTGCAATAAAGGTTCAGTCAAGGGGGGCTGATCTCTGAACAGTTTCAGAGTCAGGTGAAATTAGGGAAGTAGAAGGTCATCCCTGGAGAGTTGCACTTCTTGGGTTCATTCAAAGGTTTATTCATTGCTTTGTCCTCTATAGATTCTTTCATGCATTAATCATTTACATCAATACAGGAAATGGTGTTAACTCAGTACATAAACTCTAGTGTAGGATAGGGCTTGGGCCGCCCTGTGCTGGGATAGGCAATGGGCCACCCTGTGCTGGGATAGGCAGTGGGCCGCCCTGTGCTGGGATAGGCCCTGGGCCGCCCTGTGCTGGGATAGGCAATGGGCCACCCTGTGCTGGGATAGGCCCTGGGCCGCCCTGTGCTGGGATAGGCTCTAGGCTGCCCTGTGACCCTGACCAAGTTAATGGTTAGAAGAATGATGGATGTATAATATACAATATATCTCCAGCCATTTAAGCAATTAAACGGGGGGCCCATTCCAGAATACACCTGCTTACTTCTGTAAAAGTCGCACAGTCTGCCAGACCATGATATCAGAGTTAGAGGAAGGATGGTACGTATGTATTATAGTCACAACATTTCCTTCTGCACAGATTTCAGCAGGTCAACGCGACCCACAGACTCGGTTTAATCTCACACTTCTCCTTGGCCAGTACGGTGCTCTCATTCATTCATTTGACAGGAAGATGAGGATGATATTAGCACATGTGGACGTGGACAGCCTAATCCATACTACTGCGTCCATCTATTACCAGTAACCCCTTTTCCAGCTACAATTATTGTCTGTGGATGCACAGGGCTACAGGTGTACAGTGCAATCCACATAGCTTTCGTGAGGTGCACGTGTTTAATGGGGGGGGGGGGGGGATTTTGGTGGTCGGGGGGGGGCCCCCTTTGCAAATTTTGTGA
>JAODLC010000036.1:15718882-15733672 GCA_026781145.1 Hippopotamyrus pictus | reverse complement strand
GTGTGTGTGTGTGTGTGTGTGTGTGTGTGTGTGTGTGTGTGTGTGTGTGTGTGTGTGTGTGCGTGCGTGTGTGTGTGCGTGTATAGTATTTAGAAAAATATTATTATTGATAATAATATGAATAATAAGATATTGTCCGTATTATTAGTAGTTATTTGTTCAGTAATTAATTATTAAGATCTGGCAAGTGGCAGTAATCAAAATGCATTTTATTTCCAGATTTATATAAATTAAAAATTTTTATAGTTTTATATATTAGAGAGATTTTAATTAAGGTATACCAAAAATTATCCATGCACTCTCTTTCAATAACCTTGCATATATTGGCGTAGTTTTAATAAGAAAATATACAAATGACCATTAAAATAGTTTAAACAATATCTTACACGAAAATGTTCCAGAAGTATCTCAATTTATGCAAGTGTAAAAACTTCCTTCTGTCTATAACTTTGTATAAATGTAAGATAAATTATCTTGGAATAAAAGATATTTTGGAAGATTGTACGATGTATTTAATTTAAATATCACTCACTGATACGCATAAGCTTCAGCCTTTATGTAAGTGCACGCGCGTCCTATTGCATCCTAAATTATCGGCGGGATTCATCAGGTGTTTCGATCCAAGACAGTTTATTAACCGTCCACTGGTTGCGCGGAGCATAATTTCCAGTTGCCGCGGTGCCAAGGGGTAATCGCTCCTATAAGTTTTCAGTTTCATTGTGAAATGCGGATCTGCAAAAATGCCTCAACAGAACTTAGAAAAAAAAAATGTCAAAAAGACGTTAAAAATAAATAAAAGAAGTATTAAAAAATGTGAGCGCGTGTCCTTCCTCTTCGGTGCACAACAGAAGCTGAGGAATGAGAAGTTTTGTGACAACGAAAAGATATAGGCCTAGTTCCCCGGTTTGGGGGAGATTATATTGTTTTTTCTCAATTACAATATATGCCTAGATAAAAAAAAAAATATCAGCTAAATATTTTTAACAGTACACACACACACACACACACACATATATATAATTATTTCTGTATGATTATTCCGGCTATCATAATCATCATTATAGTGCAGAATAGGACGTTATTTAATTTTAAGCACTTTTTAAATATGTATCTAGATGGAATAAAGCTGTATAATATAACGACAGTATTCATGTTTTTTTATATTATTAAATTGTAGGACGGCCCTTGTGGTTATCTTCACGAAGATTCGTTTCATTCTTGCTGCGCAAACTAGCGTGTTAATCGCAAGTGTTCGTTACCCTTGCGTGGGTACAAGTTAAAATAGAAATTTAGCAGTCACCCACGGGTATGCATTTTATTAGTGGTTCAGCTTGGAGCTAAAGTCAAAGATATATATGTATAAAGCAAGGCACCTATGCTTTTTAAAGAGAGGTGTCTTGTTCCTAATTATTAGCATTAAGCAATTAGGTATCGCGTAGAGAAAAAAAAGTAACATTCCTAGCGGTCTGGTTGAAGAAAACAGGCATGTCAAACCTTGCCCTGCGCTTGAGTCTGGTTCACTTTTACAACCACCGAGTAGGCTTGGTTTCTATTTTTCCGCACGCCGTATTTGTTTCCTCCTCTTAGTCAGAAAGTCCATTATTATACGAACCGCACAGCTGTGATTTGCAAAAAACAAGAGACTGTAGGACAGAGACGATTGGCGAAGGACCGTGATGTCAGACCGCCGCAAGGAAGCCTGATTGGCGAGAAGAGCGCCGGCGAGGAGTAAACAAGGCGGAGAGGAAGGTTACAACTTCAGATCCCAGCACATCATCCGCAGAGCCGCTCGGCGTCCGCGGTCCGCAGGCGTGGATGTTATTCCCCCTTGCAATCTCAAAGTTACTAACAGTCCGCTAACTTTAGATATCAATGTCAGCAGCAGCTAGGGGACACCTGGCGCTCAGACAGGCGCTGAAACCTCCGCAGAGCTGAAATGAGCGCTTGACCCTCGATGCCACAGTAGACCGGAGCTTTGATATTTAGACCGTTAAACGCGCAGTTGTATTCCTTTTAGTTTGCTTGTTTGCGTTTATAATTATGACCTTCGCAAGACCAATTTGGAAGAAGAATTTTTATTTCGGACCTTGCGTTACACAAACGGTCGGTTTTATAGCTTTTTAAAAAATTCGACATTCTTAAAGTTAAGTCCTACACGGAATTTGAAGTAAACTCCCGTAAGGTGAGAGTCTGGGTGTCCCTCTGGCATCCAGGTGGCCCGCCGGACGGAGCCGAAACTCCGCCTGAACTTCGCAGCGCTGACATGCTGCCCAAAGTCGAGACAGAATCCCTGGGACTCGCTCGATCGCATGGGGAACAGGGGCTCATGCCAGGAAACATGCAAGGTAGGAAAAGAAGAAATTATTTCTCTTCTAGCACAGTATCGTCTTGACGCAATTATGAGGAAAGAAGATAGCAGTGATTTGGAGCTTTGGAGTAGTTTATTTATACTACCTATCTAGTGCTTTGAGCCCTAATAATTAATAACGCACAATTCTCTTGTGGTCTCATAGTAATACACAAGAGACAAGAGTTAAGTGTCATTCATGTGCTAATTGCTGAGAAGATAAAAATAATTCTTACTGTATGCCTATGTAACACCTCAACGCATACCTTATATTAAGCTATAGCCTACTTAAAAACTGAACTGCGTAATTTATTAATTTATTTCGCTTGATTTTTGATAGTTTACCTTTCTCTTTTTGTTGTAGTTTTCATACGCAGGAAAATCATTAATTCATATCTGCGATTGAATATATACATATCTACATATTCGCTCACAGTTGTATAATAATCATCTGTTTTATTATCTCATATTATCTAAGATAAAATGCATATCTAAAGTAACGGCCTTTTTTAATTGCCTGATTAAGGTCTTAGAATTACGTTTATAATTAAAAAATGCATTTTCCTGCTGAGCTACTTAATTTGAGATTCTGTGCAATTTATGACTAAAATAGTGCTTTAAAAATCATTTGTCGAGGGTACGCTCCAGGAAAAGTTAGTGTAGAATTCCTGGAAAACTATAATATGATTTTATCAGGAGATGTTGTCTTTTTAACTATAATGTATTATTACGTTTTAAGGGTTTACTTTATTAAACTTTTGATATATTTATAGAGGTCTTCGATTTTTTTTCTCCATTGAATATCTTGATCACACATATGTTTTACCGTAGGCCTATATGAATTTAAACATTTGTCTACAGATTTCAATTTTATATCTTTCGATCGATCTCATTATTTTTTACAAATAAATTGTAAGAAGAAATGTAATATGTGGAACCATCAATTAAAGGGACTATTGAAAACAAAACGTGTTTCACCTCTTTTTTTTTTGTTTGTTTTTGAGGCTGTCTTTATTTAGTAGTCTTTTTTTATATATGTTTGAAGAAATAATAAAATGTTGCGGAAAATAAAGTATTATTTAACGTAAATACGTGATATATTTAAAACGTTCTATAGTGCTCATTTAATTGTATCTGTCTTCTATTTTCAAAACACTGCCAAACTCTGACGACAAAGCGAGCAAAATTATCGAATAACGTGCGTCTATTACGATGAATTAAAATCGGCACCTATATTGGAATATATAGGCCTAACTATAATTTCTCTGAAGTTGTCCAAATATCTGTCAGATTGTTCTTTTTTTTTTGTTCTGGTGTTCATTTTCTCTTGTTAATAAATATGTCCTGCTCAGTTAGAAAGCAGATTTATTTGTGAAACATTTAAATTGTCATCCGCGATGTCGTTCAGGATACAGCAGGTTGTCTTGCGGAACATGCTCTCTGAGATCCTGAGGATGTAGGTAGTGATTGAAAATGAGAGGATGAATGAAAGCATTTGCATGGAACTGTGAAAACTTTTTGAATTGCAGGTTCAGGTAGACATCTGTCTTGTTTCTCTTTCCTGTACTGCACGTATACGGTATTACGTGATACACAGGTATACGTGAATGTTACAGTCAGAATGGCATATACAATATCATATCTTATAAAATTATGACTCTAGAGGTAAAACTAGATGCATTTCGATTTCGAAATGGGTAATGGTCGTTTCACTAAATGTTCACCCACGTTTGGAATTAATATCCATGAACATGAGAGTACTTGTTGAATATCTTCAACATATATAACATATCTGTTGGGGCATATAAGTATATAGACTGCAAAGTACATCAAGTAACTTCAATCAGAAAATACTTTTTTTTTCCTGAGATCAATTTGTATCCTAATATGTAGTATATGTAATTTCTTTCTATCAGATTGGTTATTATAATAATTGCTGCGTTTTGCGAGAGATATTGACCAGTTATTACATTTATCACTTAAAGATATTTTTTATGATGTGGTCTATTATGTGTTACAATATACATAATAAAAATGAATAAAATAAAATATGATAAAAGTAAAAAATATACCTGTGAATGATGTCATTTACATAGGGCACTGTTGTTTTGAAATGTATTTACTCGTGATGTACAATTTTTTTGTCTCTCTGAAAGTTAGAAAAGTAAATTACAGCCCAAATGAAAATGAAAAAGTAAATGAGTTCTTTATTTGCGCAGACAATGACGTTTTATTTAGTAAATGCCATTGATGTATTTGTGCCTGCAGCATTACAGATAGCTTTCCGGGTGTTTAACACACTGATACGCACAGGGCAATATCACATGTGAGATGTCAGGAAGCCGCGCTCTAATCTGTTTTGTCACATGGGTACCAGTGTGTGTTTTCTATTTGAAATCAGACAGGGCAGTTTTGTTCATCACCAAAATCTAGCTATAAAAACAGAGGTGCTGTGTGTTTGTTGGCTAACCCACACATGCCGCTTTCCAGCCCCTCAGTTTAAAATGATGGACTACTCCTATGACGAAGACTTGGACGAGATGTGCCCTGTTTGCGGAGACAAGGTGTCCGGGTACCACTACGGCCTGTTGACGTGTGAGAGCTGCAAGGTGCGTCGGCCATCTGCAACTTACCGTCTGCTGTAGTTTCCATCTCATTCTCCATCTCTATGTCCTATATTGTCCTCCGTAGGATTCCCAACACAAAAAGTGCATAGAGTTTTACATTAAAAAAATGTCACGCAATTAGTAAGGATGCTTCTTAAATATTATTATAAAAATTTGTACAGCATGCAAGTTCCTGCTGTGTTTGTGTGCGTTTCGCTTCCATATTCCAGTTCCAGCATTGTGCAGTTTGATGTAATTGGTGTCTTGATACTGTCCCTCACGTTTGACTGTGTGCCGGACTGTGCATGCGTGTGTGTGATCTGTGACAGTGTCTTGTTCCACGTTTATATTCATTATCACGTTTAGCCCCTGCTTCCAGTACTAGGGTATGAATCATTGTCACCGAAACGGGGTAAGCGATTCTTGGAAATGAATGGATGTGTGCAGACTTCCAAAAGCATATACCTTAAAAATAGCAGAAATCACTAGTTATGGGGATTAAGCTTAGATGTAATAATCATTACTTTCAAATTGCTTATTTATTTGTTATTTATTGATACAGTTCTTAACTCCCAATAATAATCATAATTCAAATCAGAATAAGAATTTGCATCCATAACAAATTTGCTAAAAATTTTATAATCTCAAAATGCTAAGTAAGTTTTGCCTTGAAAGGGGGCAGCATGGTGGTACAATGGTTAGTAATGTTGCCTTGCACATCTGGGACCAGGTTTCCAGTCTCCACCATGACTCCATGCGTCTGGAGTTTGCATGTCCACCCCCCCCCCCAATAGTGCAAAAACATGCTGAGTTTAATTGGAGTTACCAAATTGCCTCTGTGTGTGTGTGTGTGTGTGTGTGTGTGTGTGTGAGAGAGAGAGAGAGAGAGAGAGAGAGACAGTGGTGTGCAAACATACCTTGTGCCCATCCTGAGTTGTTCCCTGCCTTGCTCTCATAACCTCTGGGAAAGGATCCAAACCCCTCCACAACCCACAATAGGACAAGCAGTTACAAAAAAATGAATGGATGGATTTTGCATAGGATTCACCAATGCAGTATGTCACCTGTGATCCTGAAGAGGGAAATTAGGGGCTTTGCTTATGGTAATTCACCTCATTTCAGTTAATAATGAACAGCTAAAAAAGATATGGAATGAATGCATATATAAAATGGGCAGTGAGCATTTGCTCAGCAAATAAACCTGAAATAGCACAGTTTTGTCCTGCTACTGTAGGGATTTTGCAATTATGGCCAGTTAACTTCACCTGTTTCTGCTGCACGCGTCTCGGTGATGCTGTTTCATTCGTGACATGTTAGCCTTTCATTGTGCTCAGCATAATCAGCATAATATCGCGGACATTCTAACAAATTAAGGTCCAGTACAGCCAGTTTACCATTTCTGGTATAAAGCGTGTATGTAAATAGGGAAGGTGTCCGATACACTGCAGTGCAAAAAATATTTCTGTGCTATTTTAAGAAGTTTTTGTTCTGTTTCTACTTTATTGTGAGACCAATTTTATTTATACGTGTAATACTTTAATTTGTGTTTAATAACTTTGTGACAGCGACATAAAATCTTCAGATAACTTTTCCCTCCTTTTACATTTTACAATGGAATTTGGATTTCATTTAGTCTTGTTTTATCTCTGAGTTATATGATCATGTACTTTAAAAAAAGGGAGAGAAAAGGCGTATACCTGCAGTAAAACAATTTTACACTTTCAAAATATCAGAAACCTTATTTTCATGGGCGGCTCAGGGTGGGGGGGCAGTGCCCCCGTGATAATATGCATGCCCCCCCCCCCATTGGCCCCTCTAAATGTGTATGCTACATGGGTCTATTATTATTATCATCATTATTATTACTATTATTATTATTATTATTATTATTAATAATAATAATAATAATAATAATAATACATTTATATATGTAGGCTAAAGTGTTGTGCACTGGGAACAGGCAAAACAGATAAACAAGTTGGTGGAAAGCAAAGCAACATCAGAAAAAAAATAAGGCTTGTGGAAGCAAGACAGTCTAAAGAAGAAATCACAGTGAGTTACATATTTGTAAAAACTGCAAAATTAAACGGCAAAGCATTGCATAAATAACACTGGTTTTCAAAATCGTCTTTTGCTTCTTAATGCTGGCAATCTAGTGTAAGTAAATCTTGGAGGACATTGAGGTCAAATGCATCTGGCACTGCAAACAGAACAACTGGCCCCAGCCTGCCCCCCCCCCCCCCATTGAAGTGGTCTGGAATCGTCACTGCTTATTTTATATTAGCCAGGCTTAATGATTCTCCTGATGATATACATCTTGAAAAACAGAATTTATTTTATCTTTATCAACTCCAGGTGACTAAATTAATTCAGCAAAAGCCTGTATCCCCAGCACTTTAAATTATGCGTATAATTTTTGTGATTTTCACATATGATCTCATGAGATATATATTTGTATATATATAGATCATGAAAGATGTAGGGGTCAGGTTGAATGAGGCGTAATTCTGCTCATAAGTCTGAAGCATGAACACCACTGTTTGTATGCTCACCATCAGGAATAACCTATAAATTATGCTTTTATATATTTTATTTGAATTGAGTATGCACTGTAATTTCAAAAGAGAACATTTAATGCAAATGAGATGCTTTTCTCAAAATATTATACAAACATTTACTATAGAAATGTAACGATTAAAGCAGAAATGCACCCAATTTGTGCTCTACCCTTACAGGAAACTTAAAATGTTTCATCAGTATTTTATGATTACTGATATAGTTGCTCAGCAGGTTTTAATATGACACAGGACAGACATGCTATTACACAGTTCTGCAGTGCAGTATAAATGTGTAACCAGCTCTAAGCCAAACTGTGCTTCAGGTTCCATTTTTCATTTCCAAGTGCAGCTCGTCACGGGATAACCTGCTACAAGACCTCTATACTGAATCTGCACTTGGAGACCCACAGTCAGTGCATGACAAATGTGAATTGCCGTAATTTGGTTATACACGATATATTTGAATGACTTTGTCATCCACGGCTGTGACAGTAACGCTGTATTAATACCACATTTTTCTGACAAGTTTTACTTCCAATGTGTGCGGTCACGTTTGACTTGACTGCGCGCACTACACTCAATGAGCCACCAGGGCGGCGAAGCTGACACTTCTGCCCCTGTCATCTGCCGCACACAGGGTTTCTTCAAGCGAACAGTTCAGAACAATAAGAGGTACACGTGCATAGAGAACCAGAGCTGTCAGATCGACAAGACGCAGAGGAAGCGGTGCCCTTACTGCCGCTTCCAGAAGTGCCTCAGTGTTGGCATGAAGCTGGAAGGTAAGCATGCCCCCTTTGGCAGAATATCCTCTCAAATAGCTGAAACCCAGCCTTGATGAAGGGAAGCCTTCGTGCTAGGCCATCCCAGAGCTGGGGAACATGATCTCCACCATCGTGAAAACTTCTGCAGTCACGGATGGACTGTTACCCTGTCAGTAGACCCTTCAATCCAAAGTGTCATGCGCAACTTATAACTTTTATATTATTGTTATCCTAGTGACAGCTGTTTTTACTGAAGCTATTCAGATTAGACACATGTAACAGCTGGGCTACTGCTGGCCCTTTGGCTGCAACTGTTGGTTATGAGTCAGTGTTGTCAGTCATTGTGTAACATAGCAGCCCGAAACAATTCTTATAAAGTCATCATAAGCTTAAGGGTTTGACTTCAGCGGTGCATGGCTGACTGGAACACCATGAACTTTTGTATTAACGTGCTAGCCGTGGGATATCGACATCAGTTAGTATTTTTTAGTGAGTTGTTAGGGAAGTATTTTCTGTGTAAATACCTGTAATTAATAGGCCACAGACAGAATATCTGTGAAGACATTTTTCTGACGGCTTCACATGTGTTACAGGGAAATGTGTAAGAATGGCAATTTGCATCTGTAAACTGAAAACAGAATTGAGTAGGTGTTTATTAATTGCAATGTATTTATGTGTGTTTATAATGTAATGTGTTTTAATGACATGGGTTAGTTACTTATTGATTAAATATATTAATATTATGTTTATTAATAAAATAATTGCTTATCCATAAGTCTTTTAACTGTATACTAATGCAAGCATTGATGTCACTGTGCAGATGATATAAACCTGTATAACTTATATGTATATATAACTTATGTTGCTCTTGCTAATAAATTCATTAACGATGCTTGAGAAATTAATAAACTAGACCACTGGAAGGTCAGTTAAGTGTTTTTAAATAACGTACATAGAGATGTATCATGATTCTATTCTGGTAGCTAAATTATCTGTTAGTCGTTTAAAGTTAATTTATGCCAAGTTGACTTGTGATTGTTTGTCGGTTTCCTTTGCAGTTCAGGGAGGTAGGCCTGCAGTTATTCACATATATAGTGTGCTTTTTAGTGGTTGAGCATACAGTACGTATTTCTAGATATACACCATATTACATTTCAGTACCGGGTGAACAAAGATCACTGCCGATAAAATGAATTTACCATAGAATTATATATTACGGGTATAATGTGTTCAATGAAGGACTAGCATTTTGTCGTTGTTCTGAATTTAAGATGGGCACAAATGATAGATTTATTTTCTAGTTCCGTAGCTGCAGACAAATTTGTATGTCGCGCATGTAAATAATCTTGTTTAATTAGAAACAAAAAAGTTACAAAATGCGGAAGCCTCATTTGACATTCAGCTTCTGTACTAATTGTGTTTTCCCAAAAGAGCCAGCTACTCGTTTTCAGCTCATTAATTATCATGTTGCTTGGAAGCATTAATAGTTAAAATCCTGCGATAATGTATAATGGATTCACACGTTTTTCTGATCAATTTTTTACACCAACGCTTGTCTCGTAGATAAAATGAAAGCTCGGAGCATCACCTCCGGCGCAAAGCGCGTACTAGTTTGCCGCGGCCGTCAAAGGTTTCACGCCTTAATGCCCCAGCGCGAGACCCGAGAGGGACCCCATCAAGTCCCCTCAGATCTGCATGTCTGTGACAGAGACCACCGAATTTGATTATTATTATTATTATTTTATTATTATTATTATTATTATTATTCATGCGGATGTGTTATGCTCCGTTACTGGTCTCCCCGACTCCATCCAGCAGCCTAGCAGCTCGAACGGCCGGTCGCCCTAGCCCAGCAGTGCCGCCCACAACCGCAGCGCCTATCGACTTCACCGGCGGCATAAAACAGAAATAATTAAGAGTAAATAATTAACATAAACCCTCGACACAAAGAAACCGAAAGCCCTTTTTATACGTGTGGGTCAAATGCGGTCCTTTGCGCGACGCTATTAAAATTGATTATACACATGAATGTATACCTGAATTAGATCCCGTTACCTCGTTTTAGTTATTCTGCTGTTTTATCTTTTACCGATTACGTATGCTTCCTCTATGAAACTTTGACTTGTGTATATCTTTTTTCTGTAATTTGCGCGTTACATTACAGGAAAATTAATTGGTAAGCAAATTATAATTTCCACCGATATCGTTAAATTCATTGCAGGACTTACTCGTGCTATTTAAAAAGAAACTTAAGGAAAGGAAAGTTGCTTGCTCAAGGAGTAATTGTTCTCTCCCCTGGCGGGGTGGTGCCCTACCCCGCAGACTAACTATGTTACCCATGTCTTTGAAGGGGGGCAGGGGTCCAAAGAATATAATTGGCATTGTTCAGCTGTTGTGGAGGGTGTGGGGGTGTTTAAGTCAGCCAGGGCTACTGCATGAACACCTTTTATAGAATGGTCTTTGGGGTGCCCAGCAATGAATAACACACTCCTCTTGTTTCCTGTCATGTGGCCTTTTAGGGTGTAAAATAAGCAAAGATGTAATTAGAGTTTCTGTCTGAGGCTAAGGGTGTTGAGCAGGGCTGGGGTAGTGGTGACAATCCATTGGTTAAGCAGACAATCATTTTTGATTCTTTATGGACAGATTTCCGAGGCATTGGATTTTACACAGGTGTCACAGAGCTTCTGCGAGTTTGTAGGAGAACCCCGGAACTTCCGGGAGAGGTGGAATATTTGATGTAGCCTACGATCAAGACACCTCAAAGACACCAACATGGGAGTTTGATGCATTTCATTGAAATTCATTTTGTTTTATTTTTCTGTGTGATTCTACATCAGCCGTGAGGGCAGACCGCATGCGAGGGGGACGCAACAAGTTCGGCCCAATGTACAAGCGGGACCGGGCCCTGAAGCAGCAGAAGAAGGCGCTGATTCGAGCAAATGGGCTGAAAATCGAAGCCATGACTCAGGTGATGCAGACTGTGCCAACGGACCTGACCATATCTTCGGCCATCCAGAACATCCACTCTGCCTCCAAGGGCCTACCTCTAAGCCATGCTGCCTTGCCCCCCACAGACTATGACCGCAGCCCCTTCGTCACCTCCCCCATCAGCATGGCTATGCCTCCCCACGGCGGCCTTCAGGGCTACCAGGCTTACGGCCACTTCCAGAGCCGCACCATCAAGTCCGAGTACCCTGACCCATACACCAGCTCCCCTGAGTCCCTCATGGGCTACCCCTACATGGACACCTACCAGAGTAGCTCCCCGCCTAGCTTTCCCCACCTTATCGTGGAGCTCCTGAAGTGTGAACCAGATGAGCCCCAGGTTCAGGCCAAGATCTTGGCCTACCTGCAGCAGGAGCAGGCCAGCCGCGGCAAGCACGAGAAACTCAATACCTTTGGGCTCATGTGTAAGATGGCAGACCAGACACTGTTTTCCATCGTCGAGTGGGCAAGGAGCAGCATCTTCTTCAGAGAGCTTAAGGTACGTCACTTAGGTTGGTGTGTGGTTTATCATTATTATTATCACATAATGCACCCTGTCCCTCAGCTCTAGAAGGTGTTTGAAGGTGGGCAGATGGGTGGATTTTTATATTTTATCATCATATACAATTAGTGGCCACTTTTATTAGGAACCCTTGTCTGATACCAAGAAGGAACCACTTTTGCCTTCTGAAGCACTTTGAGGTAGATGAGTTGTCCATTCAAAGACAGAATTCTGCATGCTGCTGCTATTTTTTGGCCCCGTTAGCTTTAAAGCGTGCGCCCATTCTCCTCTGACCTCTTACATTAACAAGATGTTTTCAGCCACAGACATATGGTTGACTTTGTCCATAATACGATCCTCTGTAAACGCTAGACATTGTAATGTGTGAAAATCCCAGGGTGCTGGTTGTATGTGCAATCACCATGTGTGGCACCAACAATCTCACTGCATTCAAAATTGCTTACATCAGGCATCTTACCCATTATAATGCTTAGCAAAACAGTAACTGAATATCTTGACCCTCTCTGTGTACAGTATGTTTTTGGTTACGGCCCCATAATTCACTGTTTGCATTTACAAGTAAATGGTCCTAATAATCAGGCCAGTGTATGTCATTAGCATTAGTTTTCAGTGCAAATAGATATTGTTACCCATTGATTTTTCTGAAGTAATCTAAATACTTATTAGAATCTGTAAATTGTAGTGTTATGAGTTTTATACCTTGATGTGAGACCCTATTACAGTATAATCCATAATTAACTGGTAACCTATTAGAGTATCTCAAGGTATCAAAAACATTTTCTTTCAAACAATGTTTGTGTAGCTACTTTTGATAAAAAATGGACTGACAAACTGCTGGACCAAAACCCTTTTTCATGGACACTTTACAAGCAGCTGTGCATGGAGAAACAGGAGATATTGCCACTTTAAAAGAAGCAGTAGTAGGCCATAGAAGTGGTCATAAGTGTCTCTGGAGAGCTACCTTTAAAATAATTTTCTATGCTGAAATAAAAGCTGCCTGCTTTATTTTATGTAACTGCTTACTGCAGTTATAGCTTGGGCTTAGTATGTGGCTGGCTTTTCTAATATACTAAATTATCAGATATAATTCAGTCCGATGTAAGCTCCTGTCATTTAAAAAAAGCATCAATGAAGCAGTGCCTAGTATTGATAATAAAGCAACATTACTAGAAATATTACACAATGTATTGATCATTACCATCAATACTGTAGTGTTAAAGGATATGCAAAGTTTTACTCACTTTGACAAATCAAGTGAATAGGATATATAACTCTGCTTCAACTGGTTTATCTTAAAATTATGTGTGTGTGAGTGTGTATGTGTATTATGTGTATATTACATTGTGGGGACCAAATGTTCCCCACAATGTAATAAAAATCTGTTATTTTAACGTTGAGGGGACCATTTTTTAGGTCCCCACAAAGATCCGTGAATGCAATCAAAAAACTAAAATTCTCGTATGTTGTTTGGTTAAGGTTAGTACTGGGTAGGGGTTAAGGGTGTCTTGTTGGGATTAGAGTTTTCCCAATAGAAATGAATGGAGAGTCCCCACAAAGATATAGTTTTAAACCTGTGTGCGTGTGCGTGTGCGTGTGCGTGTGTGTGTGTGTGTGTGTGTGTGTGTGTGTGTGCTTGTGTTTTTTTATTTCAGTCCCGACTTCCCACTGCAAAATTAAAATAATTCGTCCCTTTATCACTACAGTCAGTTTTTATTCAGGACTCAGGGATAGATTGTTGTTGACCTGTGTGTTTGTTTATGTAAAGAAATACCGGGAATTTGAAACATGAAAAGTTCAGAATGGAATAGAATGACACTGAATGTTTTCTAGCTTCATAACACTAGACAGTTGGCATTTTCTGTCACCTTTAGTTCAACCTCAGTGTTTGATTTGCTGCTGTAGCGTTTATGCCCTAAATTCAGTGGACCAACTGTATTACAAAATCTACTTATTTGTGTACTACACTCCAGTTTTTCAATGGTTAATATTTTTAAACAAAGTGGGTATCAATTACATGTTGACATTTACAATGTAGTGATTCTTTTGATTTGATTTTGATTTGACACTTCTCATTGAATTAGCATTAGGCCTTGAGTAGTACTTTATCGCCTTTTTAATGAAGTGGGTGTGGCTGTATGATATCTCTAATGGAACATAATAATCAAACAACATATAATTCTATTACCTAACCTCTAATATGATTTGCCCAGGCTCACTTCAGCCTGAAATGTCATTACGGCTTGCTAATGACTGGATATATTAAGCGGGTTCACTTGATGTAATTGAAGCTCATTTGTGAGTTTGCGAAACATTACCCTTTGTGTCATTTCTAGCCTCTGGATTGTTTTGCGGGACAATGGTTTGCCCATGAGGCGTGAGAGTACTATTCGATGAAATTATGGCAGATTTTGGACGCTTTTGTGCTCAGTCTTCACTAAGTGGCCCACAAAACAGGTTTGTTGAAAAACAATGCCCCAACAGCTTTTCAGAGCACCCCAGGTTTAATTAGTTCTCCTACATCCATTGTCCAGCTGGAAGCTCAACAATTAGTGATGGGAAGGCCAGCGGGGCGGGTGAGGAAAGGTTAGCCCTAGCAACTGAACTGGCTCGTGAGTGAAGTCTCCCCAGCAAAATGACCAAGTTATTAAAGGAGGACAGGTCACTGATGAAACCGGCTATCTGTCTAATGTGCCATTTTCTTGCCGTTTGCATGCTGTTTAGGTCTGTCACTGAAGGTGCAGTTAGTTATAAATTACACAAAAAGTAATATGATAAATAGGAATTTGAATAAATGTGAAATTGCTTGATTTTCTGACTCGTGACCTTGCCATCTGTTCCCAGATACATAAAATGTTGTTTTGGATCACTTTTACGCTTTCATTCATTGCAAGTATGTTGACTTATAGAGGTGACTTTACTTTTTTTTGCCTGGAATTAATGATAATTTTTAAATGGATATAAAAGCATAATTAATCACAAAAGTTATTGATTCATTGAAATATCTTGGCAA